>ML351624.1:0-15350 GCA_005239505.1 Nicotiana paniculata | reverse complement strand
CAGGATTATATTTGCAACGCCCGCTTAGTCTTCTACAAGACATAGTTGAGCGTGATCAATGTGCACCCTTTCCCTTTACCCGCATGTGAATTTAATTGCCCGTTTTGAGAATTTATGATTTCCTTTACTGCAGAAACTGAATTTTTTCCTTTCTTAAACGTCTTTCAATTATTAAATATCGCATTTATTATTTTCCTAACGTGAAAATACGTTACAACATGCTATTTATTGTTGCATAAATCATGCTCAACATCATATTCCACTCGTTCGTAATCAATCCTTTAGCAACGCTTGTGCTCTTCCTATATATCACCCTTTAAATTCGGAAAGGCTTATTTGCGGTAAAACTAGTCGATCAGCGCTGCAATCGACAACTCCGTGACCTTCCCCCTCAAGTTGTCCGCTTAAGGGTACCTGTCTAGACCCCATAACAACCTCACTCTGATTATAATTGTACATGCATCATGGTCAAACCTAGCCGGGTTAGTATGTTGTCCACATAATAACCCTTTAAGACAAACCTTATCCAAAAATCCATCGGGGTTTCCATAGTCCCAACGGACGCAACCACGTTTTGTGCATTAATTTTAGGGAACTAAATGCCAACATTCTAATCATGGATATATAAATAGTCGAATCTGGAGGGGGAAATGGCCTAACCTTATTTGTTTTGCAGAAAATGAGGCACGAGGTCCCCAGGTTCGGTATGGTCCAAAATATACGACCACTGCTACTAGAGTGGTGGGAAGATCATTCCTCAAGTGACAAGAAACATGTGAAGAAGGTCTTGGGAAATTTGCCTTCTCTGTTAGACATTCAACCAAATAACATGTTGATAGAAGTTGCAGCTATGTTCTGGGATCGTGAAAAATCCGTGTTTCGCTTCGGGGATATAGAAATGACCCTGATCCTAGAAGAAATCGAGGGATTTTCTGGGCTACCTTGGGACAGCCCTGGGTTATAGGTACCAGAAAATCGCATTGGTAGGGGATTTCTAAAAATGATGGGTCTGAAAAAGAACATCGATTTGGAGTGCTTAAAGAAATCTTATATACCATTTGACTACTTGTATGAGAGATACGGTCATAGCAAGTCCTACCGTATTTTCCATGATGATTTTTCCATTACTTCCTTGGGTCATATTCACCACAGAGTTTTCGTGTTCATCGTTTACTTCTTGGTATGATAGTGTTCCCAACGAAAAGGGAAATAATTCACACTAGACTGGCTATGGTCACCAAGACTCTAATGGAAGGAATCGAGGGACAGACATACACCATAGTCCCTATGATTATAGTTGATATCTACCGGGCCTTGAACCACTGCCAGAAAAGGTCCAAACATTTCGAGGGTTACAATTTGCTGCTGCAGTTGTGGTTAATAGAGTATCTCCAAAAGGGTCAATATCGTCAGGAGTTTCCATGAAGGGCGTGGAATGACCATTTTTCCTTCCATCACCCTAAACAGATGACTTATATTCCGGACAGGTTTGCTCAACCAGAGAGTGCTAAGGAATGGGTGGAGTTCTTTGACAATTTGACTGAGGATCAAGTTTAGTGGATGTTTGAATGGTTCCCTACTGACGAGTTCATCATCAGGTCCAGGGACGCTCCTCACTTAGTGTTGATCGGGTTAAGTGGAATATACCCTTATGTTCCCATCAGGGTTATGAGGCAGGCAGGTAGGAAGTAGATCATACCGCGAGTCGCAAAGATAAATGATTTTCGGGCAGATTTTCAGGATGACGACATCCCTTACAAGTGTCAAGCTCAGCATATGTGGCACTCAAAGATTATTATGGAAAAGGACACCATCGAGCCAGACAGGTATCATGTGGGACATGCACCCTTTTACCCGGCATGGTTGGAGGACAACTTAGCTGGGAAAGATGAGCCAGGAATTGGTCCGGGAAACAGGGTCATAGACGAAGATGCATAAACCCAAGTAAATTACAACAAGTTGCGCAAGACGATTCATGACTCCGAGGCCGAACATCAGGAGATACATGAGATAGACAAGAGATTAATTAGGGAATGGAGGGAAATGGCTATCACCTCCAATGAAAGGGTATAATATCTGGAACAAGGTTTGATGGAGCTAGCAGGAAAGATAAGAAAGAGGGTCGCTGACTGCCAGAATGCTGAAGGAAGCGAGGGAGGACATCTGGCAAGAGTATACCTGTTGTTGGGCATGCGCGAACTAAGGGACCTGATTGATGGCGTCAGAAAGATCAAGCCTGGGGAAGGTCCTTCTGGGACCAAGTAGATTAAATTTACCTGCTTTTTCCTAAATATAATAAGGCCAAATGCCAGTAATGACTTATCTTTTATTATCTTAGTGTCGTGTTGGGTTCATTTATTTTTATATTAATGAAATGAGGCAATTATTGGCATCTAAGTTCTCCAAAACAACTTGTCGCTAGGCCTACCTCGTGCACAACGAGGCTCCCAAAATAGGACGCGAATTTACATTCCGCCATATGTGTTTAAATACCGCAAATACTCTTTTTAGAATTCTTACTGACTTGTCTACCTTTTTCTTTCTTTCTTTCTTTCGATTATTCCCATTCCCCAAAGGTTGGTTCATGCATACTGGCATCATCAGCTTATCATACTAGATCCAGGGGCCCTCCACCTTCTCCTCCTTCAAGTCCACCAAAAGTCAAAGGGAAAGCAAATATGGATGATTTGAACAGCACCAGAAGAGACAACAACACACATGTTGAACATGCAAAACCTTCTGATGGCCGAAGTAATCAGGCCCCAAATGATGTAGTATCACGACTTGAGCAGAAAGTACTAGAACTCCAGGGTGAGCTCGAGCAGGTCCGGATCTTAGCAAACCTATTCCTCACACTCAATATCCCAGATGTCAATAATTCAAACAGTCAGAATCCCGCACCACCGCAAAACACACCCAACAAGCACCTACAAAATCCTCCCACACCCCACCATTACACAACCCCTCCACAGAATCAAACCATCCCTCCATAATACCAGCAAAACACCTATCATACTACACAAAATGCCCCACAAATCATTCCTCAACCCCAGAAATCCAATGATCACCATTATACCCAAACTCCCGGTCACCAAAAGAACCCTATATACGTGGAAACCCTGCCTCACTCCACTCATGCTGTATCCTATACACCATAATCCTTTGAGAAGGACCTGCTCATTAAGAACCTGGCTGAAGAGCTCAAGAAGTTGACAAGTCGGGTTCAAGGCGTCAAAGGAAACAAAGGGATAGAAGGTCTGAACTATGAAGACCTATGCATGCAGCCAGATGTAGAACTGCCGGAGAATTGCAAACCTCCCAAGTTCGAAATGTTTGACAGAACAGGTGATCCCAGGGTTCACCTGAGGATTTGTAGGGGTCGGAAAGGATGAAAGGATCCGAATGAAGCTTTTCATGAGGAGTCTTACAGGAGATGCTTTATCCTGGTACATCAGCCAAGATCCCAAGAAGTGGGCCAACTGGGTGAGTAAGGCGTCTGACTACATGGACAGATTTAGGTTTAACACAGAGAATGCACCAGATGTCTTCTACATTCAGAATTTAAAGAAGAAGCCCACTGAGACCTTCCGCGAGTATGTCACTCGTTGGAGGTCAGAAGCAGCCAAAGTCAGGCCGACATTGGACGAGGAACAGATGAACAAATTATTTGTCAGAGCAAAGGATCCGCAGTACTATGAAAGATTGATGGTTATTGAAAACAACAAGTTCTCCGATATCATCAAACTCGGAGAAAGGATTGAAGAGGAAATTAAAAGCGGTATGGTAACAAACTTTGAGGCATTGCAGGCCACAAAAAAAACCAAGCACTGCAGTCAGGGGGTATATCGAATAAGAAAGATGTCGGAACAGTAATGGTCACCCAAGGACCCAAAACTCCACTTGTATATCAAACCTCCCCACTTACATACCAAGCACCTCCACCCATATATCAACCATCACCTCTGAGATATTCCCAACCAACCACTGCTTATCACACATTTAATTCCCAACCCTCTCACTTTCAGTCACCTCTAACTCGCCCAAACTACCCAAGACCTCGGCCTAACTTTGACCGCAGACCATCTAAACAATACACTGCCATTGCTGAACCCATTGACCAGTTGTATGAAAGGCTGAAGGCTGCTGGTTACGTCACTCCTATCCCTGCTGCAACCGTGGAGAATACATCCCAATGGGTCAACCCAAACAAGACTTGTGCATATCATTCTGGCATGAAAGGGCACACCATTGACGAGTGCCGAACACTGAAGGATAAGATCCAGACCTTGATTGATAATAAGGTTATTTAGGCCAAAGAAGTTACACCCAACGTCCGCAACAACCCCCTCCCAGATCATAGGGGTGAAGGTATCAATGTGATAGATAACGATGAGGAATGGGATCCGGGGGGATCAATTGGACTTATCAAAGAGGGTGACAATCCTAAGAAACCTGCAGTCACGCTCAATCCTATTATAGTACAAATACAGCCGCTAGTGGAGGTTGATGTAGCTGCATCAGTTTCATTTGAAGTTGAGATAGCACCCACCGCAGCTGCGCATGTTCCATTCGAAGTGGAAGTGACCACACCTTTCATAGTGTCAACTACACCGCCTTTCGACACCAAGATTGTACCCTGGTATTATATGGCCGAAGCTAGAAGAAGAGGAAAGATAAAATAGAAGAATTCGTCGCTGCGCAAGGAATGAGCAGAACAGGAAGAGTCTATACACCCGAGCATTTGGGAGAATCCAGTAAGCATGCTTCTAACAGACCGCCCTTTAACAGGCCTGGATGACCTTTGGAGGAAACTGCAAGCAAGGGAGTATTCAGTCACCGATCATTTGAACAAGACTCCTGCTCAGATATCTATCCTGTCACTGCTACAGAATCAGAAGTGCACAGGAATGCTCTCTTAAAGGTGTTAAGTGAGGCATATCTACCTAACAACACCATTGGCGGAGAAATGGCCAATATGGTAGGACAGGTGTTGGAAAGTCACAAAATCACCTTCCACGAGGACGAGCTGCCATCCGAGGGTTTGAAGCATAACAGGGCACTGCACATTGCCGTGCAATGTGAGGACAATTTCATTGCAAGAATTCTGATAGATGGGGGATCCAGTCTCAATATTTTCCCATTGACAACACTTAAGAGGTTGGGCAAAGGCCTATATGAGATACGAGAAGGGACTATGAATGTGAAGGCATTTGACGGGTCTCAGAGAGCTACAATTAGAGAGATCAATCTTTGTCTACAGATGGGGCCTACATGGTTTGATATCGAATTCCATGTGCTAGATATATTTGCATCCTATAATCTATTGTTGGGACGACCATCGATACACGTCGTTGGGGTTGTGGCATCAACTTTGCATCAGGCGGTGAAGTTTGAATGGAACCATCAAGAGGTGATTATCCATGGAGATAGGAGCAACCCCATTTACAGCCGTCAGACTATCCCGGTGGTTGTGAGTAGAAGAAGGCTCGGTGGAGAAACTTATCATCACATCGAGCGGGTCAATGCAATCGAGAAAGATAAGTGTTGGAGCAGCAAGATAGAAAGTATACTAGCGTGGAGAGGATATGAACTCGGCAAGGGTCTTGGAAAAAACCTTCAGGGTATCTCCAAGCCAATACAATTGAAACGTCATGGTATAACCTTTGGGCTAGGGTATCAGTACACCTGGAAAGAATACAACGACTGGTCACCACCGTGGCGTGGTCCGTACTATCCACTTGAGCAGCCTGTACCACACCTGAGTCAGACCGACGTCATATGGGGATTAGAGGAAGAGGAAGCACCAGCAGCTTTAAGGAACTTGTTCTTGGAGGATGAGGACATGGACTGTTGTGTAATTGTAGAGGAGGAGGAGGAGGAAGGCCCTAGCATCCGAGCTGTGGAGAAAGGATCATTCCTTAAGAATTGGATTGTCAGATCATCCAGGGCCGACAAGTCGGGGGGTAGCAAGGCTGAACAACATTGTTTATTTTATTATTTTCTAAGAAAATGATATCCCTTTTTGCATTTGTTTTAAATAAAATCTCCAGCGTTCCAAAAACGTTGTTTAAATTATTAAAAATCCCTTTTATGTTTCAATGGATCGATATTTATTATTACCATTTTCTCTCATATCTTTATTTATACAGCACTACCATTTCTTGTCTTGATGAACCAACAATTGTGACATGTAATGAGGCAACACAACAAAAGGATAGTAATTCAGAAGAAGAGGATGTCATACCCGAGGAAATCATCAGGGAAGTAGAGGATTTTGAGAACAAGACCAATTCAAACCTGGACGAAACTGAGAATAAACTTAGGAGATTCTGAAACTGTCAAGGAGACCCGCATCAGCATTCACTTATCACTATCAGAAAAAGAAGAGTACACACAATTCCTGAAAGAGTATGAGGACATCTTTGCATGGTTATACGATGATATGAACGGGTTAAGTACATCTATTGTGGCTCACCAGTTGACAACAAACCCAATGTGTCCTCCAGTAAAGTAGAAACTCTAGAAATTCAAGCCTAATATGAGTCTGAAAATCAAAGAGGAGGTCACTAAGAAAATAAAGGACAAGGTCCTCAGGGTGGTTGAATATCCAACTTGGTTAGTCAACATCGTGCCAGTTCCGAAGAAGGATGGGAAGGTTAGAATTTGTGTCGATTATCGGGATCCCAACAGAGCCAGCCCAAAGGATAATTTCCCACTTCCAAACATACACATTTTAATAGACAGTTGTGCCAGACATGAACTCCAGTTCTTTGTAGATTGTTTTGCCGGTTACCATCAGATTTGGATGGACGAGTAAGACGTTGAGAAAACCGCTTTCATTACACCATGTGGAGTATAATGTTATAAGATGATGCCATTTGGTCTAAATAATGCTGGGGCCACCTACATGAGGGCTATGACTACCATTTTTCATGACATGATACATAAGGAGATCGAGGTATATGTGGACAACGTCATCATCAAGTCCAAGAAAGCCACAGATCATATAGCAGATTTGAGGAAGTTCTTCGACAGACTGTGGAAGTACAACCTAAAATTAAACCCTGCAATGTGTTCATTCGGGGTCCCTTCCGGAAAGTTACTTGGGTTCATTGTCAGCCACCGAGGGATAGAATTGGATCCGTCAAAAGTCAAAGCCATCCAAGAGCTGCCACCGCCGAAGAGTAACAAAGATGTAATGAGTTTTCTAGGACGGCTAAACTACATCAACCGGTTCATAGCCCGGTCCACAGTTATATGTGAGCCAATTTTAAAGATGTTTAAGAAAGACGTTGCAACTAGTTGGACCGAGGATTGTCAAAGGGCTTTCGACAAGATCAAGGAGTACCTATCAACACCACCAGTTTTGGTCCCGCCTGAGTCGGGCAGACCTTTGCTACTCTACCTCGTAGTGTTCGATGGAGCCTTCAGGTGCGTTCTGGGGTAGCACGACGAGACAGGGAGAAAGGAACAAGCTATCTATTACCTGAGTAATAAATTCACTCCATATGAAGCGCGGTACTCCTTATTGGAATGTACCTGTTGCGCCTTGACCTGGATAGCTCAAAATCTTAGGCATTACTTCTGTGCTTACACAACGTACCTCATATTGGATCCCCTAAAATATATCTTTCAGAAACCCATGCCCACTAGCAAACTGGCTAAGTGGCAAATCCTGTTGAGTGAGTTCGACATTGTTTATGTAACTCAAAAAGCAATCAAGGGACAAGCACTGGCCGATCATCTTGCTGAGAACCCTGTGGAAGGAGAATACGAATCCCTGAAAATATATTTTCCCGATGAAGAGGTGCTATTCATAGGAGAGGATATTGTTGAATCCTACGACGGTTGGAGGATGTTCTTTGACGGAGCGGCAAATGTCAAAGGAGTCGGCATTGGAGGTGTCTTGGTATTGGAAACTGGCCAACATTATCTGGTATCTGCTAAATGCAGATTTCCATGCACCAACAACACGGCGGAGTATGAAGCTTGCATCCTAGGACTCAACATGGCCATCAACATGAATATTCAAGAGTTGTCGGTAATCGACGATTCAGATTTGCTTGTGCACCAGGTACAAGGAGAATGGGCCACCAAGAATTCCAAGATATTTCCATAGCTGCACCATGTGCAAGAATTTAGAAAGAGGTTCACGAAGATAGTGTTTAGGCATGTTCACAGGGTTCAGAACGAGTTTGCTGGTGCATTGTCCACTTTGTCATCAATGATACAACATCTAGACAAGAACTTCATTGATCATATCCCAGTAAGAATCCATAGCCAGCCGGCATATTGTGCCCATGTTGAAGAAGAGATAGAAGGAAAGCCCTGGTTCCAAGACATCAAGGAATATTTGGCAAAAGGGGAATACCCGGAGCATGCAAATCATACTCATAAGCGTATGCTTCGGAGGTTGTCCAATAATTTCTTCCACAGCGGAGGAAACCTGTACATAAGAACTCCTGATTTGGGATTACTGAGATGTGTAGATGCAAGAGAAGCTTCTAAACTACTTGAGGAGATACATGCTGGGACCTACGGCCCGCACATGAATGGCTTCGTCTTCTCCAAAAATATACTTAGGGTCGATTATTTCTGGATGACCATGGAGAGAGATTGCATCCAGTATGTCCGAAAATGCTACCAATGTCAAGTACATGCAGATATGATAAAAGTGCTGCCAAATGAGCTCAATGCAACAAGCTCACCTTGGCCATTTGTCGCCTGGGGATTGGATGTCATTGGTCCAATCGAGCCCACCGCCTCAAATGGGCACCGTTTCATCTTGGTAGCTATTGATTACTTTACCAAGTGGGTCGAAGCAGCATCTTACAAGGCAGTAACTAAGAAAGCCGTGGCAGATTTTGTTCGCGACCAGATTGTTTGTCGGTTTGGAGTTCCAGAATCAATCATCACTGACAATGACTCCAATATCAATAGTGATCTGATAAGGGCCATGTGTGAGACTTTCAAAATCAAGCACAAAATTCCACCACCTATAGACCTCAGAAGAACAGAGTTGTAGAAGCCGCTAACAAGAACATCAAGAAGATACTGAGAAAGATGGTAGGAAATAACAAACAGTGGCACGAGAAAATGCCATTCGCTTTATTAGGATACCGTACCACAGTCCGCACATCGATCGGGGCAACTCCCTACTTACTAGTTTATGGTACTGAAGCTATTATTTCTGCCGAAGTGGAGATTCCTTCCTTGAGGATCATACAAGAAGCTGAGCTCATCGATGCAGAATGGATAAGGAACCGTTATGAGCATCTAGCCCTCATAGACGGAAAAAGGATGAATGCAGTGTGTCATGGTCAACTTTATCAAAGCAGGATGTCCAGAGCCTTCAATAAAAGAGTCAAGCCGAGATAGTTCACACTGGGGCATTTGGTGTTGAAGAAGATCTTTCCACATCAGGACGAAGCCAAAGGGAAATTCTCTCCCAATTGGCAAGGTCCTTACATGGTTCACAGAGTATTGACAGGAGGAGCCCTTATACTTGCAGAAATGGACGGAGAAGGCTGGCCAAAAATAATCAATTCTGATGCAGTCAAGCGATACTATGTGTAATTGTTTATGTTTCCACAAATGATGTAAATTGAACTACGCTCGACCTGATTCACGTTTAAGAGGGGATACGTAGGCAGCCCTGTGGGTTCGGTCACAATTCAATAAAAATCTTATTTCCCTCATAATCGGAAATTGGTTAAGAATTTTGAGGAGGACCCTCAAAATTCTGAAGCAAGTTTAGCCGTTCGCAACATGTACAACAGTCAAAGAGGTTTGTCCATCTAATATCCTCAAAATTCTACGGCAAGAGAAGTCGCGATGTCTCGGATAGTGTCACAATCATTGGTTCATCTAACAAGTTTCTTAAAAATATTTTACTATGTCCTTTGAAAGCTATGCATGCTTGCTTGCGAAATAACTCTGTTTAGAAAAACGCTACCCCAATGATTTGAACAAGATCCCCAGACCAAGCAAAGCAAGCCGACGGAGGCGCGAACCAACATCCCCCTTTACAGAACTCACAATTTTTCTTTGGATGCAGGAACGAAGAATATACATGCTTCAAAGTAACACTCTTCATAACAATCGCGATACTAAAGTATACAACCAGCTAAGAGAACTTTTCTATCATCGGCTATTTATTCTATTTTGCATAGGACTAAGCCCTGTTTGCATCTTGCATGAGACTAAGCTCTGTCTCCATTCTGCATGAGGCTAAGCCTTGCCTCCATATTTTCATAAGGCTAAGCTCTGCCTTCATTTTCATGGGACTAAGCCCTATCCCGAATCTTGCATGAGACTAAGCTATGTCTCCCTCTGCATGAGGCTAAGCCCTACCTCCATTTGCATAAGGCTAAGCTCTGACTTCATTTGCATGGGACTAAGCCCTGCCCTGAATCTTGCATAAGACTAAGCTCTGTCTCCATTCTGCATGAGGCTAAGCCCTGCCTCTAATCTTGCATGAGACTATGCTCTGTCTCCATCTGCATGAGGCTAAGCCCTGCCTCCATTTGCATAAGGCAAAGCTCTGCCTTCATTTTCATGGGACTAAGCCCTGTCCCGAATCTTGCATGAGACTAAGCTCTGTCTCCATTCTGCATGAGGCTAAGCCCTGCCTCCATTTGCATAAGGCAAAGCTCTGCCTTCATTTTCATGGGACTAAGCCCTGTCCCGAATCTTGCATGAGACTAAGCTCTGTCTCCATTCTGCATGAGGCTAAGCCATGCCTCCATATTTTCATAAGGCTAAGCTCTGCCTTCATTTGCATGGGACTAAGCCCCGTCGTACATCTTGCATAGGACTAAGCCTTGTCCCGAATTTTGCATGAGACTAAGCTCTGTCTCCATCTGCATGAGGCTAAGCCCTGCCTTCATATTTGCATAAGGCTAAGCTCTACCTTTATTTGCATGGGACTAAGCCCTGTCCCGCATCTTGCATCGGACTAAGTTGTCTCCATCTGCATGAGGCTAAGCCCTGCCTTCATATTTGCATAAGGCTAAGCTCTACCTTTATTTGCATGGGACTAAGCCCTGTCCCGCATCTTGCATGGGACTAAGTTGTCTCCATCTGCATGAGGCTAAGCCCTGCCTCCATATTTTCATAAGGCTAAGCTTTGCCTTCCCATTGCATAGGACTAAGACTAGTCCCGAATCTTTCATGAGGCTAAATTGTGCCTCCTATTTGCATAAGGCCAATCATTGCCTTTCTATTTGCCAAGACTAAGTGCTATCTCTCCGGCACTATCTATTTTCTCTTCTTTCGGGCTAAGCTCTGCCCTCAACTTCACAAGATTAAGCCTTGTCTTGTTGCTCTTGATATTATATTATTATATCTCATGGGCTGAAATATTGCCAACTTGTCCAAAGGCGTCATAGTCTAAAGGCATCATCCTCATAGCCGGAAGACACCATGCCATGTCCTGAGGATATCTCAAAGTTGCATATCATTATTCAAAGGTTTCATGGTTCGGAGACACTATTTTCGTGGCCCGGGAACATCATTTCATGGCCTACGAATACCTCGCTAAACAATTCATGGCCCAGGACATCATGGTCTAAAGACGTCATCCTAACCGTCTGAAGAAAATTATCATGGTCCGAAGGGAATCTGTATTATGTTTAAATTTCCGCACCAATATATACTCATAGTATCTCTTTATTTGCAGGTGACCCGATAAGCAACTGTTATCCCAACGGGAGAAATTGCGCTCCAGTTCCTACAAATTATCTCAAACCTGACCATTCACCATAACCATCCCGAAATCTCCTGGTCGTCCGTGTGGTAACTTCATCACTATACTCTGCTGATGAATCCAGAACTACACACGGCCTGATTTCTATAAAACCAGGGATATGTAGGCACCTCATAAACTAGAGTGCGGCCTAAATCTCTCAAATCATCTCGCTCGGTCAAAATTGGCCATCATATCTTTACCCGACAACTCTTTCATCCTTCCTGGGTAAATAGGGGCAGACCCAATTTTTCCTATAATATTTTTAAAAGTGCATATATACCTTCAAAACTATGCATTGGCATCAATTGATATTTTTTTGTAATTTCTACATTTCTTCTAAGGATTTTTATTAATTTATCCCAGTATTTTTATTATGTAAATAATTACTAATTGCATCACAAATGACTTTATCACAATTTCATGGCTTAATATTTTCTATTTATGATTATATT
Source organism: Nicotiana paniculata (assembly GCA_005239505.1). NCBI lineage: Eukaryota > Viridiplantae > Streptophyta > Magnoliopsida > Solanales > Solanaceae > Nicotiana > Nicotiana paniculata. The sequence goes on along the minus strand of ML351624.1, from coordinate 3,149 downwards.
AAGCTTAAATTATTTTACAAATAGCCACATTTACAATTCTTAGGTTATACTTGCAATAACTTTGCAATTATAGCTCGTGCATGCATTATTACATTATTTTACCAGAAAGTAGCATGTTGCATTTTTTAAAATATATTGAGTAATTATTTTAAAACATTTTTATACATGAAAATTATTTTGTAATCTGTTAATTATTGTATAAATTATTTTTTTATCAATTATCGGGGTATTTAACAAATAGCCCTTTTTATTTCGGACCTAACCCCTTCTAATACCAGCCCAAACCCCTTTTAATATTAACCCAAATCATTTATAATATCAGCCCAAAACCCTTAAGCCCAATCTGCACCTACCCGACTCAATAACCCTTTTAATCACGGTCGTTGATCTTTTAGATCAACGGTCCATGATTAAACTTACCTTATTAATCCCCAACCAACCCTAACCCCTCCCATTCTTCTCATTTCGTCGTCACTCACTTCCCTAATCTCTCCAGTTCTCTCTCGACCTACCCTAACCCTAATCGCCGTCACCGGCGAGAAGCTCCCTTCTATGGTGTTTCCATGCATTCTCCGACCACCACCAGTCTCCTATACTCTCTGGCTATTTGATTTCATGATCCCTTAGAAGGATCTTGTGGAGATTCAACCAGATTCTTGCCTGAAAATTATTTACCGGCTTGTCTCAGGCCATTTTCGTTTGTGAGTATGGATTTCCTCTTATTTTTAGTACGAATCCATGGGTTTTTGACTGATTCTCTTCATCTCTACTATTTTCTGAAAACCCTAGTTTCACTACTTTTTGAATCTTCTCAGATCTTTATAGATATGAAGTGATTCGAGTATTATTGGGTGTTTTCCTTTAGAAATATCTTGTTTAATTAAACTGCTTCGATTGTTAGTCACTCATTCTGAAACTAGGGTTTTTCACAGACTTTCTTCAAAGGTTTTTACTTTCAAGTGGTTAATCTATTCACCTATTTATGTGTTTTGTATGCTCGAACCCTAAATGTTTTTGTGTGTTATACTTATTTCTTCAATTTTTGTTTCGATATTGTGCTTATCTCTGTGAACCAGTCCTATTAACTTATTCTATTTAGGAATTTAAATGATCTTCCTTGTTAAAATCAGTATTTTGTGGGATTTTTACTTGATTGACTTCTGCTAAGGATCTGGATGACTTTCCTTCTTGTTAAAATCAGAACCCTTTGGGATTTTTACTTGGTTGATTTCTACTTAAGGATTAAATAATTCTTTTCTATGAAATCAGTACTCTTTGAAGATTTTTACTGATTGTTTCCTATCAATGGCCCTGTTAAAATCAGTGTGCTGGGATTTTACTGGTTTCCTTATTTGTGACCTTTTTCCCTATTTTTACTTGCCTTAATTAGCTATCAATACAGTCTGGGACTCGACTGATTCCTTATATGGTATGATTTTGATTTATTACCTTAATTGAACCTAGTTATGACCGTTAATTGACTATCCCCCAATTAAAGGGTCTTTTCCGGACTCCCTATATGAATTGGTTCTGTGATTGGTTGACTTATTCTAATTGATTGAACCTTGATTTATTTTAACTTATTTGTTTTACTCCATAAGTGCTATATATACACTCTCATTCTGCCTCTTAAAGGGACGGACAATAGTTCAAACACATACACAAAAACTTTCTCTCATCTCTCTTTCTGCTACTTATGTCCATCGCTTGTCTAGCCGGCTGAAAGTCAAGGCTAGACTGTTGAATCCTGCCTACTTTACCTTTTGCTTTTGCTTCCTTAACTGGTATATTTCTATTTCTAATGTCATTATGAAGTCCAAACCTATATGATTATTTGTTGCTTCATGATCTATGTCTCTTCTGCACTAGTTCAATTGTTTATGTACTCAATGCTACATTCTTTCCTATTTACTGCTTTTATCATGCATGTTTAAGTTCATTCTTTCATGTCTATTGCTTTAATCAGCATGCTATTCTTGTTTAAGTTTCCAGTATGTTTATAGCTTAAACCAATATGTCTACTCTTATGTTTAGTGCCCTTATCTCTTCTGTCCACTAACTTCAATTGGCATGACTAATTCTTTGTAATTAGACCCCTGTCCTCAGCATGAATATCCCTACACTTAGTCTCTGTGCTTTACTGTCTATTACTATTTTAGCATCAAGTATGGCTTTCCTGTTAAGACTCTAAATCAGTAGTCTATGTTCTAATGAATGCTATGAATTTGGTTGCTGAATGTCAATTGACCCTTGTCAGTCCTTGTTGCTCAATGCTCTCTTTGTTTTGTGTTTCTGATTCCTGTGTTCCCAACCCCTGATCCCTATCTGTAAAATTGCCTGTCCTCACCTAGAGTTAATTAACAAACTAAGTTTGAATCTAGGTGGTATTAAGCTTTGTGACTTTGCTGTGGCTTATTTAACCTTTCTTTCCTCAGAATGTTTTCAAACTGTTTTTATTCTTAATATGTTTTCCCAAACTGTGTCCATTCCAAAAGTATTTTTTTTCACTCCTAATTGTTTTACTCCTATACTGATTTCCCAAAGTTATTCCAACTATGTCAATCACTCTCACTCCTACTCTTAGATTACTTAAGTTATGCCCCTCTAGTGTGTGTACTGCCAGGAATCCATGAGATTACTCCGAACTCTGGCACACTAGGACTGACCTTTTCTACACTGCACATAATCACTTCCCTACTCAAAGGATCTTGGTGTGAGCATTGCCCTGGATCCCTGAGGTCCTTAGGGAACTTTGACACACCAGGACACCATATTGGCTATGAAACTTCGACATCCTGGACTGTTTTGAAGGCCTAGTATTTCCATGTTCATTTTGGGCCTATCTCAGGCTCCCTATAGCATAGTGATGCGAGGATAGAATGCATAGTTTAANGAGTTTATTTTATGTGTAGGTGAATTGGAGATGGAAACGGAGCTAAAGGGATGCAAATACGTCGAAAATACGCAAAAGGAGACACCCGGGCGATAGCCGGGCGTTTGCACCCTAAAGCCTGACCCTACCTGGCGTTAGGGGGGCGTTTAACCCATAAGTCCAACCAGCCCCTGGCGTTAGGGGGGAGTTAGGTCCCAAACGCCAGGCCTGCCCTGGCCTTAGGGGTGCGTTAGAGCCCAAATGCCCGGGGTTCCCA
>MDKI01028551.1:0-33931 GCA_005239505.1 Nicotiana paniculata | reverse complement strand
GCGGACAGCAACCTCCTTGACATTGGTTGCTTAGCCTTACGTCGCCCTTCCAAAGAACCTCAGAAAGGCGCCGCGTAATATTACTAATGCACATTTGTTGATCTTATGAGTAGGACTTCTAATATGCAATTTAATGTCAACCCTATATGCAAGAATTTGAATATGCAAATATAGAACTCAGAATTAATACCATCACGAAAGTCCTATAGGCAGGATTTATAAGCATACATTTTTTATTTTCTTTTTTTTTAAACAAATGAGCAGAATTAACAGTATAACTAAACCCTATAGGCAGGATTTCTACCCTGTTTAACAACAAGGAAATAAGAAACCCCCCAACTTTACTAAATATCCCCAGAATCTGTTTATTACAAAGTTATTACATACCAGAATAGCAAATGAATTACATAATAGTAATGAAACACTATAGGGATCCTTCATTAGGCCCTGATAAACCTGGGAACCAGGCCTTCTAACCATAACAACAGCATAGTGATTCATCCATAGCACATTAGAACCAGGTTTCCAGTGTGTCAAAGTTCCCAAGGTCCTCAGGGACCCAGGGCATGAATAAATTGATTAAAAGCCTTTAAAAATTATAGAAAATTATGGAAAAATAATTGATCCAGGTTTCCAGTGGGTATTAACAAGTATTGTTGAATAGTACTAGTATGTAAAGCTAAAAATAACCTTTCAAAATAGAATAACCATACAAGATAAAGGGAAGCCATAGAAACAACAAGTCACAATCAATAATATCCAAATGCCCAATTGAAACACAACAATTCTCAAAATAAAAAAGTAATACATATTTTTAGTTGGGAGATCTTTAGTACCGATAATACCACAGTTCACGATACCACTATCCACAATACCGTTGTTCAGAATGCCACTATTCATAATTCCACCGTACTCTTGGCACGGAGTCCGATCACAACCCGATCGGCTAGGTCATCTCACTGCAGACATTCTCTACAATCTAATTTCTCGTTTCAATTTTGGTTTCAATTTTCTACACAATACCACCATGTGTGCGTCATGGCGTCCGATCACGGCCCGATCGGCTAGGCCGTCTTACTCAAGACATTTCCATTTTCCATCAATCATCTCATTCCACATTTTTCACACATATTTCAATTTCTTCGGAACTATTGGCCACAATAGTTAAATCACCCTTGACACTTGGACGCATTTCATAATTCGAGTTCTTTCCACATATTTCACATTAATATCAATTTCGTCAACAAGCCTTTTAATTCAAAATATTAAGTACACACATGAGAAATTATGAATCGTGGGCATATAGAGGCTTTCACATATTTTTGCACTTTAACACATATCCCATATCTTCAATACATCATCAAGTGACAATATAGAATAATGCAAGCATTCAAATACATATTGCACACAAATTCTTACAACACAAGCCCGTTTGGAATATCATTCTCTACATCAATCAAGGTTGAAACTCACATCAAGCATATGGACTCCATGAGGGTTCAATTTCTAAGAAGAAGGGGTTTTAGCCAAACATACCTCAATAGAGCTTTTAGGAAAATTCTACTTTTTGAAGTCAAATTAAAACAGTTGAGTCGAGGCTCGTTTCCTAATCTGTTTCATATATTTTTTCATTTCATAGGCATCACTCGGCACACTTATAGAAGTTATCCACACTCTGTTTCCTCGGTTCATTTAATTCGTTTTCATACATCTTTATAGTTTATCAGTGACTAGGCACACTCAATCAAGACATTTAGTACACTACGAGCAATTAAGAGTATTAAGCATATCGAGTTTCCCTCACCTAATTGGCATACTAGTTTTCATTTACAATACAACTCAAAGCCATACCATTTTAATAAGAAACCCATACTTTAAACATCTATCGTTCAATATAAGGCTCATTCGGAATAATCAAGTTTTATAAGTTTATAAATAACCTGGAACGTAAGGATTAGGGATTTTGAGCCGGTCATACATAAACTTACGGAAGCATTATGGAATTCAATTCCGAGAGAGGAAGTTTAGCCCACATACCTAGTTGAGCTTTCCTTAAGTTACTACAAAACACCAACACCTCTAGCGATAATAATCTATACGAAGATAGCGAAAATCGATTAATAATTAGAAAGATTTCCCATGGTGTAACTCTCTTAGGAATTTCATCAAACACCTAACATGTGAAAGATACTACAAGGTTCTACAATGAAAATTCCTTCTCCCCTCAACCAATTTCAACAAGAACTACCCAAACTAGTTCACTAATCCCACATACTATAACTTCATGTCACATGCATGGCCTATTTCTAACCCAACAATATATTTGAACTCTTAAACTCTTGCATGCAAGCTCTAGAAGCAGGACTTACCCAAATGGAAGGTAATCTGGTGGCTAACTTCCTTAATTCTTGAAGATTTGAGCAAGATTGGGTGATTGGAAAGATAGGTCCCCTTTCTCTTTCTCTTTCTCTTTCTCTTTCTCTCTCTTTCTCTCTCTCTCTATAATGCTCTTACCTCTCTCTAAAATCATCAGAATATCACCCCAAATGTTATATATCAATATGGGTTCGGGTTATAAAAATAAACCCTCTGACTCAGATATGCGGTCACAGAAAGGACCGCATAATAGATGTGCGGCCCGCAAAATGGTCGCATAATGGATTCTCAAAACTGGGATGCTTCAGGTTGGGTATGCGGCAGGTCTGCAGCCCGCAGACCTATTATGCGGTCACGAAATGCACCACGGACCTGATATGTGGTCACATAGTTGCGCTGCATAATGGTCTTCAACTTAGCTCAACTTCTGCTTCACTCTGCGATACTTATGCGGCCCACATATTGATTATGCGGTTGCAAACCAGACCGTAGAATTTCATTCTTCAGCCAAAAATATTCCTCAACACCTTAGTGCATTCTTTAACCCAAAAAGTCTGACCCGCGGCTCGCAAGCTTTCCGTGAAGATAAATTTACTACCTCTGATCACTTTGGCATAACTCGGCACCACAAGACCTTAAATTACACAGCGAAATTTTCCGGGGCCTTACATTCTCCCTCTCTTAGGATCATTCGTCCTCGAGTGAGAAGTAGAGTCCACCCCAACCACTTAACATAATATATCTCTTTTCTTACCTACCTCAAGTCCCTAAATTTTGACTAACTCCTAAATTTTTCAGAAATTTCGGCAGCATCTCCTTTGTAACTAGGCCTATCCACCTGCCAGACAATCATCCAAAACCATCCTAACAACACATCCACAACTCGACAAAGTACCACAATGTATATATCACTAACACTAATCTCAGCATTACAAGCACTACATTATCATAATTGTACCTAGACATGGACTACACATTTTTAAACCATAACACCTAGAAGGTACCTTTCAAATCAAAACCAATTGTCATACAATCAAGAGAAAATATTTTCTTTCCACGACACTTTTGGCCTTCAAGGTGGCCTCTTAGACTTACAGACTTTTCCATAACACATTCACGGAAACAATCTCAACTCCCAAACGTATCTAACAAGGATGACAACTAGATACCTCACATATGCTAACTATTCACTAACTTCGCCTTCAATAATTTCCATGGGAATTATACACAAAGTATTTCCATCTACCTTCTTAGACATAAGCACATGAAAACACAAGGTATATGGGGAACAGCGATGCGAAGACATCATACTTATAGCGCGGCCTGATGTTGACTACACTTATTTCACCTTCATTATCAATTTACATAACATCTTCAGGGAGAAAATATTGAGAATAACCCGCTCACCCTCCTCAACTCTAAATCTCTACGCGAACACACACACTAAACTTTTGATGACCTTCAACAATCACTATAAGATGTGCTATCATAAAATGACCATAAAATTACCTATCGAATATATGTGATCACAGGGTGATGCTTACTCTTTGACATGTTCGAACCTTTAATTCCCAATAGATTTAATACAATGGGGGACAACGAAGTTCAAGATTGGGCTGGAATTATTTAGGAATTCATTAATGTGCTGAGCGGAGTATTTCATGAGGTTATAGGCTAAGGGACACGGAGATTACTACTAACAATGCTGACAGGGTTAATAATTTTGACGACATTAATTATTAGACCAATGAGGCTAGAGGTAAATAGAACACATTGACAATGTGGGAACCATGTACGTGATCCTGAGATCTAAAAGAAATGGGTTTTTCTAGACATGAGATACATGGGAGGCATGATCGGGAGGATGAAGACATTAGGATCAGTTATTCTTGGGAGGTGACGAGGTATGAAAGGGATAGTAACAATTGTTCCATTCCATATATGTCTTGCCCAACAATAGTAAGCTCTAAGGAGGAATAATCAAGTATGCTACACTAGTTGCCTCCTTGGGTGTTAGGAAAATCAGTTTAGCTCAAAATGGGAAGATTCTTGCAACATGGATGTGATAGAGATTTCAAAAGAAATGCATGAAGTTGAATTACACTCCTAACGTTAACTGACACAAGGAATCTATGCCACAAGCCCATGAGGATGCAAAAGAAGTCTTATGAGATTATCATATTTAAGCAGCTTGACCCTCCCCAATAATTGACCCTTTATGAGACAACTAAAGATATGACAACTTGTCTTCCGAATCAATATGCTCGTGATATGTGCAAACAATTAAAGTATCTAATCTCAACCTTTCACGAGTGAAACCACATGCTAGGACGTATTAATATTGGGATGAAATTATGTATTGGTTAGAGGGGTTCTAATGGTTAACATGATGCTCCGGGGAGAAAGATAAATAAAACTCCTATAACCTCTCATGAGCACTCCTTCGGCCTAACTCGGCACCACAAGACCTTAAATTACACAGCGAAATTTTTCGGGGCCTTACACTATTTGAACCTTTTCACCTCTCATGAGCACTTGAATTGTTATGAACTTTGTAAAAGTTAAAGAGTGGGTGGTTGGTTTGGCTTTTGAGTGGAACTAATGAAATAAGGAGAAAGGTGCACTGTTTTGAAAAATAAAATCCACTTGTATTGAAAGAAAAGAAAAAAAAAGTTGTATTGCTTTGAAAAATATTCTGTGATAGTGGTGACTCTTGATGCAACTCTACTTAAAGAAATATGAAGTTAATATACATTGATGTGAAGGTGGAGTTATGGTTTGACATAAGTATGGGGTTTGATGTTAAAGTAAATGTATTAAACTGCTTAGGGAGGTGTAGCCACTCTTATATCCAAATGTATCCTATCCGACCCGCAGCCTATGTTACAACCAATTAAAGTCCTATTTGATCCTAGACTGAATGAGCTCTATTAGTATAGTAGTACACTACGGGCAAGCCTATGATGCATCTTTTGTAGCATATGAATGTTATTTATGAGAGTGAGTGAACTCTTTCTATCTTGAGTTCCTAATTGTTATTAAAATTTTATTATGTGTGGAACTACTCTCTTTTGTTGTGAGAGGGCACTTGATTCATGAAGGAAAGGTAATGTCATTGACTTATATGTTAGAGTAAGTGAGTGAGTTGTGAATAATTCATGGTACCTCTTAGTCAAATCTTGAGGTGAAGAAGTTACACTCATGTGCTTAGTCTATTTTAAAGATTTTTGGTGTGATGAGTACGGAGAATTATTTAAAAAGATCGTGTCTATATAAAGTGTAGTTTGATTGTTCGAGAACGAGCAACGTTTAAGTGTGGGGTAGTTATGTTTGGCTATAATTCCATATTTTTAGTGCATTACTTACCTTACATTTTGGGCTTTAATGCTAGACTATACTTTATTTGTGCTTAATTGAGTCTATTTTATGTGTAGGTATGTTGAAGGAAAAATTGGGAGCAAAGTAGAGATTTTATGTGTATTTTATACATTACAAGAATGAAGTGTGATTATTCAACTAGTAGGTATTTAATTTTACAAAGAAAGACAAAAAAACAAAGGCAAAAGAAGATAAAATTAAACAAGCATAGGAATTGTAAACAAAGAAACAGAAATGAAAATATGAAAGAAGGAAAGTTAGGAAGAAATCAACAAACTGAAATGAAACAACATTGGAAATAAAGCAGGCGACGCGAGCCTGATTTCTCGCTACAAAGCAGGCAATGCAAGAGATTTTTTGCGCGACAGACATCGCGTCGCGAGGCTTACAGTGAGAGGTTCCGCGCGTCAGAGGTTGCGGCGCACGGTGTAAAGCAAGGTGGACCAGGCGTTTTGCCTCGCAAGACGAGATCCTTGACGAGCGTGTTCCGGATTTTTAAAGCCTATTTTGTGTCCTATTTTGTTTTGGACTTGATTATTTTTGTTTGAATATTTTCCCTACACATATAAATAGTCATTAAAAACAATTTTTAGGAGAGTTTTGCTACCCGAGGCAAGAACGTCATGTGGACAAAGAGAAAATCATAGAGTTCTTCATCCCTTTATCTTTTCTTTGTAATTTGTTTATGCAAAATACTTGGAAAATTGTTACTACGAACATGAGTGGCTAAGCACTCTAGTTCTAGGGTTGTGGTTGACATGATTATTAACGTTTATTAATTTCATCTTCGTTAATTCGGATTATCATCTTTTGGTTGTTTCTTTAATTCTAGTTTTAATTGTGAATTGTTGTAGCTACCAATTCACCCTACTATCTATGTTATGCTTAGGAAAGCCATGTTTAGATTAGAGTAGATTTAGAGAGATCTTGTTTCTGAACCCATGGCTCGGGGGAAGATTTTGCTGTTAGGATAGGAATATACCTTATTGCCTTGCTTAATTAAATACCGTATTATATTTGTTCATGATAGAATCAATACCATAGGAATATAGGACTTATATATTAAGGGCAGGCAAGTAGTATTGTGAGAACATGCTATTCATATAAACGATCCGGTTAATTAGAAATCATAGATAATATGGATTAACGAGTGTAATTATTGAACTTAATAGGATTGATAAACCAACCACAACCCTAGAATTTCCATCTCCTTTGAAGCAAAATCTCGTCATACAAAATTACATTCTTGATAATTTAGTTGCTATTTGTTTAATTTTTGCAATAGTAGATTAATAGAAAAATATCACTCTTAAATATCTTGGACTTTTAATTGATTTTAGTTTTCTTAGTTAACGATCAAGCTAAGTCTATGTGGGTTTGACATCCGCTTTGGAGTCACTTTATTACTTGACGACCACGTATACTTGCGTGTACTTGGGGAACCAACAAGCTTTTGGCACCATTGACGGGGACTTAGTTATTGATTGTTTAGTTATGTTAAGCTTTTATTCGTTATTTGTTCAAGTTTTAATTTTTTTTTACTTTGCCTTATTTGTGATAATGTAGGCTCTTCTCTTGAATGCGGAGGAGTAGAAGTGCAAACAATCTCCTTCCTCTTAATCCTGAAATCGAACGAACACTTCATAGAGTGAGAAGGGAAGTTGAAGCAAGAACTACAATTGAAAGAGAGTTGGACATCGTAGTTCAACCACAACCAATAAAGATGGGAGGTAATGAAGGGCGTCCGGTGATAGAAGTTGCAAGGCCCAATATGGATCTTATGACTCAGGCGATTGTGAAGCCTGATATCACGAGTCACTTTGAACTTAAACAGTACATGGTACAGCTGATTATCCACAGGGCAATATCTTGGATTATCTCATGAAGACCCCCAGAGGCACATTCAGAACTTTCTGGAAATTACAGATACTTACAATTATCTGAACGTTTCCAAGGACTATGTCAGGATAACACTGTTTTCCTTTTCGCTGATGGGGGAAGCTAAGGAATGGTTACAAAAGGAGACCGCGAACTCAATCCACAATTGGGATGATCTAGCAAGGAAATTCTTTATCAAGTTTTACCACAAAGAAGACAAAGTCACTGAGGAGCCAGATTCTTGGGTTTCAACAACGAGATGGTGAGACTCTTCGACAAGTTTGGGAAAGATACAAGAGGCTACTTAGAGACTGCCCACACCATTATCAGGCTGATGAGGTATTAAGTCACACTTTCAATGATGGTTTGGATGAGGCATCAAAGATGAATTTTGACTCAGCATGTGGGTGTAGTTACATGGCAAGACCGCATAGTGAGATCCAGATCCTGATAAAAAAAATCACTGCTAATGATAATAATTGGCAAGGAGATGAGGAACCACGAAGAGCTAAACAAAATGCAGCAGGTGTAATCGAGCTTGATGATTGCTCAGCAATGAGGGCAGATATAGCGAGATAGCGAATCAGATGAATAAAATGAAAATGCACCACTTACAACAGATGCAACATGTGCAACAGATGTCTACTTACTGCGAGTTATGTGGTGAAGGTCACACAAGTGACATATGCCCCGTGAATCCTGAATCCATCTACTACGTGGGGCAACAAGCTAGAGGGTCGATGAATCAAAATGCTCAATATAGTAACACATACAATCCGAACTGGAGGAATCACCCTAACTTCTCTTGGGGTGGAAATCAGAATATCATGCCTCAAGCGAATTACAATCATCCACCTCCATCTCCATTAAAAGCAGAATAGAGTTTGACTGATATGATGAAAAAGCTCTTGATAGATAATCAGAAAGTTATGGTTGAGAATCAATAAGTTAGGGAAAAGAGTCAACATGTCAAGGATGAGAATCAACAATTGCGCACAGAGTTCAGAAATCTAGAGAGGCAGTTTGGGTAGATGGCTAACAATCAGAATACTAGACTTGCTGGAGATCTCCCAAGTGATATAGAGAAAAATTCTCAAGTCAATGCAGTGACGTTGAGAAATGGAAGAGAGTTGGTAGAAGTTCCTAATAAGAAAAAGAAGTAATCTGGGCTCGAAGAAGAAAGAGTGCCAAAACCTGTAGAGGTAGATGAGAGAAACAAAACAGAGCCTGAGCAAAAATCTGAGAGGGAGCCACCCCCTTTTCCTCAAATATTGAGAAAGAAGAATGATGACCACATATTTCATAAATTCCTAGATATGTCGAAGAAGATACATTTGAACATCCCTTTGGTGGACATGATCCATGAGGTCCCAAAATATGCAAAATATATTAAGGAGATGGTGGAAAATAAAAGGAGGTTAACTGAGTTTGAGACCGTAGCACTTATTGAGGAGTGCACTTCCAGGATTCAACATAATCTTCCACAAAAGCTTAAGGATCCGGTTAGTTTTACCATCGCCGTGAGGATTGGTGAATTTGATGTGGGTAGAGCCTTGTGTGATTGGGGTGCAAGTATCAATCTGATGTCGTTTTCAGTGTTCAAACAATTGGGCTTAGGAGCTCCGAGACCCACCATGGTGATGCTACAGTTAGCTGATAGATCTTGTGTTTATCCTAAGGGGGTAATTGAGGACGTCTTGCTGCAGATTGGAAAGTTTATTTTTCCTACATATTTTATCACCCTAGATTATGTGGTTGATGAGTTGGTTCCTATCATCTTGGGATGACCTCTTTTGGCCACTGGGGATGCAATCATCAAAGTCTGAGAATGTAAGATGATCCTGAGGGTGGAAAATGAAGAAGCAGTCTTCAATGTATATCGATCCATTCAGTTTCCTCGTCATTACGAGGACCTGGCCATGATTTCGGTGGTGGAGATATATGAACTAGTCGTAGATCCAAGGGAGTTTAAATAAGATGCACTAGAAAAGGCATTGACGGTGTTCAATCACTCGGAACTTGAAAAGAGGTTGAGGAGATGTTGCATATTCTGGATGCATCGTGCGAATACATAAGAAAAAGAACCCAATTTGAGCCTTTGGATAGGACAATTGGTCCGCCTCCTAAACCCTCAGTTGAGGGGGCCCCAATTTGGAACTTAAACCCTTACCATCTCATCTTCATTATGCATATTTGGGAAATTCTAACACTTTACCTGTGATTGTTTCTTCTCATTTGTCTGAATTGCAGGAAGAAAAGCTCTTAAGGGTGTTGAGGGAGAACAAGCATGCCATTAGTTGGACGATGTCTGGCGTAAAAGGTATTAGCCCTACATTCTGCATGCATAAAATACTCATGGAGGAGGGACACAAGCCTAGCGTGGAGCATCAACCCCGCCTAAATCCAATCATGAAATAGGTGATAGAAAAGAAGTAATTAAGTGGCTCGATGCAGGTATAGTATTTCCTATCTCCGATAGCAAGTGGATAAACCATGTTCAATGTGTACCTAGAAAGGAGGGTATGACTGTTGTCGTAAATGATCAAAATGAATTAATCCCAACTAGAACTGTGACTGGTTGGCGAATATGCATAGACTATAGGAAGTTGAATAATGCTACATTGATCAAATGCTTGACAGGTTAGCCGGACAGGAATACTATTGTTTCCTTGACGGCTATTCGGGGTATAATCAGATTGCTATTGCCCCGGAAGATCAAGAAAAGACAACTTTTACATGCCCTTATGGAACTTATGCATTTAAGAGAATGCCATTCGGGTTGTGTGATGCACTTACGACTTTTCAAAGGTGTATGATGGCTATTTTCACCGATATGGAGGAACGGTTTGTGGAAGTTTTATGGATGATTTTCTGTGTTTGGTCCTTCTTTTGATGAATGCTTAACCAATGTTGCTAAAGTGCTTCCCAGGTGTGAGGAGACAAATTTGATACTGAATTGGGAAAATTGCCATTTTATGCTTCGTGAAGGTATAGTGTTGGGACACAAGTTGTCCAAAGATGGACTTGTCACGACCCCAATCTAAATCATGTCGTGATGGCGCCTATGGTGATACTAGGCAAGCCTATTTTTCCAAAAATACTACCAATTTAAAATATAAGAGTTAAGTAAAGCTTTTCGATATTATAAATTCCCATAAAATCAAAGTTAAATTCAATTTGAAATAAAATGCAGAAGACGAGCCGCAAACATCAGGGTGTCAGCAAGTCATGAGCGTCTAAGTACCTAACACTATTACAGCAATTGTCCAAATGTCAATACAACCAGAAAAGGGAAATAGAAGGATTAATAAGTTCCTGCGGATGCGGAAGCTACCTTGCAGTCTCTGAAACTCAGTCGGTCTGGACTCAACAATCGTCGCGCTCAAACACACCTGGACCTGCACATGTAGTGCAGGGTGTAGTATGAGTACAACCAACTTAGCAAGTAACAGCAACAAATAATGAAGTGAGTAGTAGTGACGAGCTAAGCAGAACAATTCAATTGATAATTTTCACAGTTAAAGATAAACATGAGTAAAGGATCAGTTTCATAAATTATCAACTACAACAAGGCAAATAGCAGCTAATTACAACAAAAAATAAATAAATGAAATCTCACAAGCGTTTTCATTCAATCCCTCAGCCCTCAATGCACACGTTCAATAGGTACATGCGCTTACTGGGGGTGTTCAGACTCTGGAGGGGTTCCTACAGCCCAAGAACTAATCTGCGCGGAACACTCATGTGTTGCACAGACAACTCACGTGCTATCATATCATATCTGGATCTGCACGGACAACTCACGTGTTATGGTATCAATCTGGATCCGCACGGACAACTCACATGCTATAGTAAAATACCTCACAAACGGCCCTCGGCCTTACTCAATCATGTACCTCTCTAGCCTCACAGTTCTTAATAAATAAAGGAAAGTAGCCCAAATCAAAGTATTACAGTGTATCAGCAAGAAGATTACAGAGACTGAGGTAAACATGTACAAGAATCTCTATGACCGAGTATAACTACTATGAGAAGGGATGAATCCTAAGCATGATCTCTAAACATGAAAGCAGTCAAGTTCTAGCAGACAGGGAAGCAGATATACACAAATAAAGGCTATTATACTTCACAGCCTCATGGGAAGGACCAAGTCTCAATCCCTCACGGTGTACACCCACACGCCCGTCACCTAGCATGGGTGTCACCTCCAAAAAGTCACACGATATCAAATCTCCGGGTTTCATACCCCTAAAACTAGATTTAAAACTTCTACTTACCTTAACAACGTAAAATCCTACTTTGTGATGCTCTCGCCCTTCGACTCGGTCTCCAAAAGATCTGAATTTATTCACAACTAGTACAATACCATCAACATATGCTAAGGAAACGAATTCCACAAGAAAAACTACAAAATTAGGCCAAAAACTGAAATCGACTAAAACCCGGCACTCGGGCCCACGCCTCGAAACCCGACAAAAATTACAAAACTAGAAAGCTTATTACTCACAAGTCTAACCATACCAAATTTATCAAAATTCAACATTGTTTGGTCCCTCAAATCCTCACCTCAAACTCTCAATAATCTCAAGCCCTAACCCTTCAACTTCACCCCAAATTCCCGCTAATTACATAATTAAACAATGGAAAATCATCATAAACACGAGTACTGGGGCTCAAGCAACTTACCTTACTGATATCCCTCGAATTCCCCTTCAAAATCACTGCCCAAAGCTTCAAAACCGACTAAAAATGGTGAAGAATGGACCAAAATTTGCGAAGTGTGCTATTTATACATTCTGCTCAAGCTTCTCACACCAGCGGCCTTTTTCTCGCATCAGCGGTACCGCACCTGTGGTAAAAATCTCGCACCTGCGCAATTCACTTAGCCCCTCAGACTCCGCACCAGCGCTCAGCTTTCGCACCTGTGGGCTCGCAGGTGTTGCCAAATCCTCGCGCCTGCACTCCATCCCTAGGCTTCCAAATTCTGCATTTGCGAGACAGCTCCCGCGCCATCCGCAGGTGCGGAAAAAACACCAGAAGTCCAAAAACCAGCAGAAACAGCAACTCTCAACTCCAAAACCAAATTTGTTAACCAACCGAAACACAACCGAGGCCCTCGGGCCTTGACCAATAATACCAACAAGTCCTATACCAATATATGAGCTTAGTCGAACCTTTGAAACACTCAAAACAACACCAAAACACCAAATTAGCCTCGGATTCAAGCTTGAGTACTTCTTACTTCCAAATTCCGCAAATGACGTTGGAACCTACCAAACCTCGTCCAAATGACCTCAAATTTTTCACACACATCACAAATGAGACTACAAACCTACTCCAACTTCCATAATTCCATTCCAACCCCGATATCTTATTTTTCCACTGCCGACCAAAATCGCCAAATTTCTAACTTTCGTCAATTCAAGCCTAATTCTACCACGGACCTTCAAATTATATTTCGGGCCCGCTCCTAAGTCCAAAATCCCCTAACGGATCTATCCGAATCAGAAAAATCTGAATCCGAGATCGTTCACACATAAGTCAACATCCGATTGACTTTTCCAACTTAAGCTTCCTAATAAGAGACTTAAGTGTCTCATTTCACTCCAAAACAACTCCTGGTCCGTACCAACCAACCTGATACCATACAATATAGTTGAATAACACATAATGAAGCAGAAATAGGGAAAACGGGGATATAACTCTCGGAACGACCGGCCGGGTCGTTACATCCTCCCCCTCTTAAACAAACATTTGTCCTCGAACGAGTCTAGAAGTATACATGGAGTCTCAAATAGATATGGATATCTGCTCTGCATCTCCTGTTCGGTCTCCCAGGTGGCCTCCTCCACGGGCTGATCTCTCCACTACACCTTTACTGAAGCTATGTCCTTTCACCTCAACTTCTAGACCTACCGATCCAAAATAACCATAGGCTCCACATCATAAGTCATATCTGAACCATGGTGAAGTCCAAAATATGGGACAGATCTCCAACATACTTCTGATACGCTCAAATTAAACTTAAATAAATAGTGTAAAGCGGTTGATATCAAATATAATAACCCAACTAGGTTGGGGTAGAAAAACATGCGATCGCAAAACCTACCGCAAAACAGGGCTTGCAATTGCAAACCTGCCACATAATGCCCCTTAGACAAATCCATCACCTGACTAGGTTTGCGGTGGCTTTGCGAGCCGCATATCAGTTTTGCGATTGCAAAAGCCTCTGCATTATTGCACTAAACAAGGTCACCTAGGGTTACATTTGTGGTGACTTTGCTGGCCGCAAATCGTTTATGCGGGCCGCAAAAGTCATCATTCCCACGATTCAAACTTTCTTCTAACAAAAAATTTACCGCCTACATCATGCTCACAGATCCCATACCCAGCATTTTTTTGTTAGCTTAAAAAAAAGTATTGTAATTGAGTGAAATTGCAACAATTATGATTCTAGAAAGTTGTAAATAATTTAATTAACTAAACCAAGGTTGTGTCCCCTTTAATGAAATGTAATGCTATCGGTGTTAATATGATATATTTCTAGTGTAAGGTCCTTGATATGCAAATGATCTCTAAATGACTACCCAATATTTTTCAATAGTTGCGTAGTATTTCCTCTTTATGATATTTCCAAATATAAAAGAGTTGCAATTAAGAACAATCAATTAGTGCCAAAAAAAATTAACTTATCCCTAAGCGATTCTATTAAACAAGGTTTAATGCCTTGAGTTTTTGATATTTACTTCTACCAAACCCTAACCCACTTTTCCAAGTAAAGAAAGAGTAAAATGGCACTTGTTATTGTTTGCAACCACCAACAATAAATGAAGAATGAGAAATAAATATATACCAACCAACCATTATACATATATTCAATGGTAAACACCCATTAACATTACACCCATTTAGGGTCCACAACCTTAGTATTTAAAACTAGCCACACATGCTAAAATACAAAAAGATAACAATATTCAATGTCATAATGCTTACAAAAGTTCAAGATTCTTCACTCTAAAGCTTCCAAAAGATGGACTATTCAATGCCTTGTATTGTAGCCTCTTTTTTCAGACAAGATGCCCCCACAAAAATCCTAATAAATCTATTTATAGTGAGCTAAAAATTGTGGCCAAAACTGGAAAAAAATACCCTTTGCAGAAAAATTATGCGACCGCATATCTGTCGCAAAACAGGTATGCGGTCCGCATATCCTTCAAGTCCATCGCAAATCTCTAGAGTCCAGTTCCAGATGTCGATCACATAGCAGTTATGCGGTTCGCATATTTGTTATGTGATCGCATTCTCCATCGCAAACTTGTGAGCTCTGACTCTTCTGGAAGTAAGCGGTCTGTTATGTGGTCTGCAAACTTGTTATGCGGTCGCATAACGTGCATTTGAGTTGGCCATTTTAACTGCTTCACTTTGTGATTGCCCCTCGTGGTTTGCGGTCCGCATGTGAGATTATCGGTCCGCATTTGAATTATGCGGCCCGCAACTTGTCTTCTTTTTGGTCTTTTGCGGCTTTTTGACTTAATTTCCATGCTTTCGAGTCCTCAAGCCTCATGTACTGCAAAACTTTATAAGATTTAACGAGCAAATGCATTTATAACAAGCTAAAAGGTAAGTAATTGGTATCAAATGTGCCGAAATTCTACGGCACATCAACACCCCCAACTTAAACTCTTGCTTGTCCTCAAGCAACTAAAATAATATTATCCTATCCTAGACTCTGACTGACGACATGAAACAGTAGCGACCGTGGGTGGTTTTAATTGGCAGTTCATAAGCATGTGCTGTCATTTATTTACCCTTCCTGGACAACCATTATTATTTACAAATAAGCTAATCAACCTGCGAACTTTGAGCCTCGACCAATTTGTCAAAATGTTGCTCTCAGCTAAGTGCACTTGCATTCGACTTCAAGAACTTAACTTATGTTAAACCTTGCAGTTCATGTACCCTCACAAGAAAGAAGGTCCCCAAAATCACCATATTTACAATAACAACACAAGGGAAAAATTCACAAAGACACCCACTCTCACAAAGAATTTCAAGTGTTACAACATATCATGCCATAAGCTTGCCCTTATTTTAATTCGCTGCCTATTTTAACGAAATTCGGTTGGAGATCCCATAAGGAATTTTTTAAGCTTGTAATGTAGGTTTAGGGAAGGGTCGGATAAGCATTTGGGGTACAAGTAACTACACCCTCCGTGAACACTACTTATATTTTTCTTTCTTGTTGCACTTTGTTTCTTTTCAAACCATATAGCCCTCATTGGAATCTAGTTACCAACATAGAACAACCTGTTTCTTCAAGGCTTCATATTTATATACATACATATATCTCTTTTTCTTTTCCCCCTTTTTTCTTCTGTTCCTTATTTTGATTCTTTTTTGTTATTAGAATGCAGATGGTCCAAAATATCATAAAACAGAAATAGTCATTATGCGACCGCATAGTTGCAGTAAACTCACTGGAGTGACTTTTCTTTTATTTCTTCAATATGTTCACCCTGTTTTATGATATTTTGGACCATATGCATTCTAACAAACACATCAACTTGCTCAATCTAGTCTACATAACAAAAAAGAATCAAAATAAGGAACAAAAAGAATGTTACCACACATGGGTTTCCTCCCACGAAGCGCTTAATTTAACATCGCGGCATGACGAAGTTGGCCCTTTTTTGGGCTTACTAAGTGATGGGGGATGGACCATCCTTGAGGGAAAATTGCTCCACCAGATGCTTGTCTCCATTTGTGCCCAAGAAGTGCTTAACCCGCTAGTCATTCACCTTGAAAGTTCGGAGACCATCTTCCGACTCTAATTCAACTGCTCCAAATGGAGACACATTTACCACTTTGAACGGGCCAGACCATTTAGATTTGAGTTTGCCCGGGAATAATTTGAGTCTTGAGTTGAAAAGAAAGACCAAGTTACCTGATTTGAACTCCCGCTTCAAGATCTTCTTGTCATGGACAAACTTCATTCTTTCTTTGTACATGACTGCACTCTCGTAGGCATGGAAATGGAATTCTTCCATTTCGTTGAGTTGTGTCAATCTCATATTAGCAGCCCCGGCCCAGTCAAGGTTCAACTTTTTCAAAGCCCACATGGCCTTGTGTTCCAGCTCCACAGGTAAATGACATGCCTTTCCAAAGACTAACCGGTATGGTGAAGTGCCAATAGGAGTCTTGAACGTTGTGCGATAGGCTCACAATGCATCATCTAGCTTTCTTGACTAGTCGGTCCTGTTTGCATTGACAGTTTTGGCTAGAATGTTCTTAATCTCCCTGTTGGAGACTTAAACTTGGCCACTCGACTGAGGATGATAAGGTGAGGCCACCTTGTGCTTTACGCCATATTTCTCGAGTAGCCCGGTGAAAGCCTTGTTGCATAAATGAGAGCCACCATTACTAAGAATGGATCTAGGAGTGCCAAACCGCGTGAATATGCTTTTCTTCAAAAATGCGGTCACACTCCTTACCTCATTGTTTGGCAAGGCGATCGCCTCAACCCACTTGGACACATAGTCCATTGCCACTAGGATATACTTCATGCCATAAGAGCTCACAAAGGGACCCATAAAGTCGATCCCCCACACGTCGAAGATGTCTACCTCCATCACAAAATTCATAGGCATCTCATGCCTCTTAGAGATTGACCCTTGACTTTGGCATTGATCGCAATATTTGATCATTTGATTCGCATCCTAGTAGATCGACAGCCAATAATAGCCACACTCAAGTACCTTTGTTGCCGTTCTATTTCCTCTGTGATGACCTCCAACCGGTGAGTCATGGAATGCCTTGAGAATTGGTACAACCTCATCTTCTAGAACACAACGCCGAATGATGTTGTCGGCACAAATGCGAAACAAGATGGACTCCTCCCAATAGTATTGCCTACATTCCCGCAAGAACTTCTTCTTTTGATAGGTCTCCAATCCATCGGGAATAAGGCTGCTAACCAAATAGTTAGCAATATCGGCATACCAAGGGGCAGATGAGTAAGATAGTTCCAATATGTGCTCATCTGGAAAAGAATCATTGATGTCGATGTTCTCCTTTGGTATTCCTTCTTCCTCAAGCCTAGACAAATGATCCGCAACTTGATTTTCTGTGACCTTGCGATCCTTGACCTCAAAGTTGAATTCTTGCAATAAAAGGACCCATCAGATTAATCGTGGCTTGGAATCCTTCTTCGCCATAAGATAGCGAAGATAAGCATGATCAGTGTAAAATACCACCTTGGACCCCAACAAATAGGCTCAAAATTTGTCAAAGGCATAGACAATGGCAAGAAGTTCTTGCTCAGTCACCATATAATTTGTTTGAGCACCATTGAGCGTCTTGCTTGCGTAGTAGATAGGACGAAGAACTTTGTTATTCCTTTGACCAAACACCGCTCCAATAGCTACACCACTGGCGTCACACATGATTTCGAAAGGAAGGGACCAATCCGATGTGACAATAACGGGTGACGTGGTGAGCTTCTCTTACAATTCTTCAAAAGCTTTCAGGCACTTCTTATCAAACACAAATTTAACATCTTTTTCAAGGAGTTTGCACATGGGATTTGCAATTTTTGAGAAGTCCTTGATAAAGCACCTATAGAAGTCGGCGTGCCCCAAAAAGCTTCGGACACCCTTCACTGAAGTCGGTGGAGGAAGTTTGGAGATGATTTCAATTTTTTCTCAGTCAACCTCTATGCCATGTTTAGAAATTTTGTGGCCCGATACAATGCCCTCATCCACCATGAAGTGGAATTTCTCCCAATTTAGCACAAGGTTTGTTTCCTTGCACCTTTTTAGCACTTGCCTAAGGTTGTCGAGGCAATGCTCAAAAGAATCACCTACCCCCGAGAAGTCGTCCATGAACACTTCTAAGAATTCTTCCACCATGTCCGAGAATATAGACATCATGCACCTTTGTAACGTAGCCGGAGCGTTGCATAACCCAAATGGCATCCGGATAAAAGCAAAAGTCCCATATGGGCATGTGAAAGTTGTTTTCTCTTGATCCTCCAATGTAATATTGATTTGGCTGTAACCGGAATATCCATCAAGGAAGCAATAAAATGACCTTCCCGCTAGCCGTTCAACCATTTTATCAATAAAAGGAATAGGAAAATGGTCTTTGCATGTGGCACTGTTAAGCTTTCGGTAATCCATACACACTCTCCACCCGGTGACAATCCTTGTTGGGATGAGCTCGTTCTTCTCATTGTGGATCACGGTCATGCCTACTTTCTTCGGCACACATTGCACCGGGCTCACCCAAGAACTATCTGTGATGGGGTAGACCACCCCGGAATCCAACCACTTGATGATTTCCTTCTTTACCACCTCTTGCATCGATGGATTCAATCTCCTTTGGTGTTTCACACTAGGCTTGCTTCCTTGCTCCAATTGGATTTTGTGCTCACAAATTCCAGCGGGAATTCCTCGGATGTCTGCTATTGTCCATCCAATTGCTTTCTGATGTTCCCGCAAGAAATTCAACAATTGACTTACCTGCACATCATCCAACAAAGAAGAAATAATTACGGGTAAAGTATCATTGGATCCAAGAAATTTATACCTCAAATGTGGTGGAAGTGGCTTGAGCTCAAGTTGAGGTGGCTCAATGGTGGACGGATTTGTGGGAGGAGTTGATCTATTCTCCAAGTCAATAGATAGATTCTTCGGTGCATAAGTGTAGGATCCACGTCCTTCTAATGCATTCACGGCTTCCACATACCCCCTCCATGTCTTCAGCATCAAAGTTTACCAATATTGCCGCCAAGGCCTCAACTAGGCACTCTTCTTCCATCTTTATATTACTTGCATCCTCCACCTCATAAATAACCTCAATGACCGAGATCCCTTCATATGCATTCGGCAACTTCATACCCTTACTAGCTTGGAAAGTGACATCTTCATCATTAACTTGGAACTTGATTTCATTTCATTCCGAGTCCATCAAAGCTCTTCCTGTAGCAAGAAATGGCCTCCCTAATATGATAGAAATTTCCTTATCTACCGCAAAATCGAGGATTACAAAGTCGGCCGGGAGAAGGAACTTTCCCATTTTTACTAGGACATCATCAACAATTCCCACGGGTCTCTTGATTGAACGATCGGCCATTTGCAACCTCATACTTGTAGGTCTTGTCAAACCCAATCCGGCCTGCTTATAAATAGCAAGAGGCATCAAGTTAATGCTAGCTCCATTGTCCCAAAGTGCCCTTGCAAAATTTTGCAAACCAATAGTACATGGGATGGTGAATTCTCCCGGGTCTTCTTTATTCTCGACGGTTGTTGTTGCAATAATAGAACTAACCCGGTGAGTCATACTCACCACTTCATTTTTTGTGGATTTCTTCTTAGTCATCAAGTACTTTAAGTATTTGGAAAATCCCGGCATTTCTTGGAAGGCTTCCAAGAATGGAATGTTCACCGACAATTGTTTTAGAATGTCATAAAACTTCTCGAACTTACTATCATCTACCCTTCGAACAAGACTTTGAGGAAAAGGAGGAGTAGGTCGAGGAATTGGTGGTGGAGATTTTGGGGCCTCCTTCACCTTTTCCTTTGCCTCATCATGTCGTGCTTTTTGGACCTTCACCTCTTGTGAGAGCTTCTCACTCTCAACAACAGCCGGCACTTCAACTCGTGCCTCAACTTCTTGACCAAGATCATCTACTTCAACCACTTGTTCATTTTCACCTTGAAGTATTTTCCCGCTTCTCGTGGTAATAGCCATGCAATGAGTAGATGGACCGCTCACATTCCCCTTTGGGTTGGCAATTGTATCACTTGGGAGGGTACCTTTGAGATTTGTATTTTGTTCCCTTGACAAGTCTCGCATCTGCATTTCAAGCTTTTGTATGGAAGCGGTATGTGACCCCACAAGTTCGGACATGTTTCTCATTGTAGCGTCGCCTCTTTCTTGATTTTGCAAGATCTTTTCAAGAATTCCTTCCAACTTGGTCTCACTTGAAGAACCCTCCTTGTAGTGCGAGGAGTTAGAATATTTCCCCCTTGGTGGAACATAGGGGTTGGAACTTCGGTTGGCATAATTGTTGTTGTTATTGCTCCAATTTCCTTGACTCGACCCACCTTGATCATTGCGCCAATTTTGTTGGCCTTGCCCTTGCGGATTTGGCCTCCATTGATTTTGTTGGCGATAACCTCCTTGAGAATTATGAACATAGTTTGCTTCTTCGAACTCTTGATTTCCCATTGGTTGCATGTCTTCCACAACATTTACCTTCTTTGCCTGACTTTTTGTGAACATCTTAGTTAGCACATCAATGTTTGTAGCAAGACTGGCAATCACTTGGTCTCTCTCTTGGTTTTCTTTGATCATGTTGGTTAGAGAGGGAGTACTGTATGAAATTCCACCACTGGCATCTTCAGAGTGCCATGCTTGATTGTGTTTGGCCATCTTGTATCTGTGTAATTCTGGGGAACGTTTTGTCCATGAAATATCCGTCTGCTGCATTTTTAGCTATGGACTGGGACAGTGGATCCAAACCCATGTAAAATTTCTCCAAAAAAATAGTATCCGGAAAATCATGGTTCGGTGACCTCACTAAGTACAACTTGAATCGGTCCCACGCCTCATGTAAGTGTTCTCCTGGTAGTTGTTTGAAGAAGAAGATTTGATCTCTGAGCTCAGACTTCTTACTTTGTGGAAACCACTTGGACAAGAAAGCTCGGACAAGTTCAGTCCAAGAAGTGATATACTGAGGAGGTAGGTTTTGAATTCATTTCCTCGCCTCTCCTGTCAACGAGTATTTGAACACCCGCAGTCTCAGGGCATCGTCTCTTACATTGTCTTGTTTATGCATGGCTCACACACCCAAGAAATTCCTTAGGTGTTGCATTGGATCATCATCAGTGGAGTTTCTGAACAATCCTTCTGCCTTGAGCATCAGGATTAACCTGTGTTCCACTTTGAATGTAGCAGCCTCAACCCGCGGAGGGAGAATGACGTTGGTATCATCAAGGTATTCCTCAATATCCGCAAAAGGATTTTCCTCCTCATCACAATCATCCATTCTTACCTAGAAAAGCAAGCAAAGTGTGATGGAATAAAAATATGTAAAGTAAAATGCACACTAGTTAGTAATTTCAAGACCGTATTCCCCGGCAATGGCGCCAAAATTTGATACGTTCAAATTACACTTAAATAAATAGTGTAAAGCAGTTGATGTCAAATATAACAACCCAACTAGGTTGGGGTTGAATCCCACAGGGAATAGACGTGAAAAGATTACGTGAATAGTGTGAAGCTTGACTTAACTCGTAATTCTATTTTGTTAGCTTAAAACAAGAGTAATGTAATTGAGTGAAATAGTAACAATTATGATTCTAGAAAGTTGTAAATAATTTAATTAACTAAACCAAGGTTGTGTCCCTTTTAATGAAATGTAATGTTATCACTGCTAATATGATATATTTCTAATGGAAGGTCCTTGATATGAAAATGATCTCTAAATGACTACCCAATATTTTCCAATAGTTGGGTAGTATTTCCTCTTTATGATTTTTCAAATATAAAAGAGTTGCAATTAAGAACAATCAATTAGTTCCAAATAAAATCAACTTATCCCTAAGCAATTCTATTAAACAAGGTTTAATGCCTTGAGTTTTTGATATTTACTTCTATCAAACTCTAACCCACTTTTTCAAGTAAAGAAAGAGTACAATGGCACTTGTTAATGTTTGCAACCACCAACAATAAATGAAGAATGACAAATAAATAAATACCAACCAACCATTATACCTATATTCAATGGTAAACACCCATTAAAATTACACTCATTTAGGGTCCACAACCTTAGTATTTAAAACTAGCCACACATGCTAAAATACAAAAAGATAACAATATTCAATGTCATATTGCTTACAAAAGTGCAAGATTCTTCACTCTAAAGCTTCCAAAAGATGGACTATTCAATGCCTTGTATTGTAGCCTCTTTTTCAGACAAGATGCCCCCACAAAAACCCTAATAAATCTATTTATAGTGGGCTAAAAATCGGGACCAAAACTGAACAAAAATACCCTTTTGCAGACAAATTATGCAACCACATATCTGTCGCAAAACAGGTATGCGGTCCGCATATCCTTCAACTCCATCACAAATCTCGTGAGTCCAGTTCCAGATGCCAATCGCATAGCAGTTATGCGGATCGCATATATGTTATGCGGTCGCATTCTTCATCGCAAACTTGTGAGCTCTGACTCTTCTAGAAGTCTGTGATCTGTTATGCGGTCCGCAAACTTGTTATGCGGTCGCATAATGGACCGCATAACATGCATTTGATTTGTCCATTTTAACTGCTTCACTCTGTGGTTTCCCCTCATGGTTTGCGGTCCGCATGTGAGATTTGCGGTCCGTATTTGAATTATGCGGCCCGTAACTTGTCTTTTTTTTGCTCTTTTGTGGCTTTTTGACTTAATTTCCATGCTTTCAGGTCCTCAAGCCTCATGTACTGCAAAAACATCAAAACTTCATAAGATTTAACGAGCAAATGCATTTATAACGAGCTAAAAGTTAAGTAATTAGTATCAAATGTGCCGAAATTCTATGGCACATCAACTTCTGAAGCATGGAAACATGGAATACTGGATGCACACTCGACAAACTGGGTGGCAAGGCAAGCTTATAAGCCACCTCCCCTATCCTCTATAGCACCTCAAAAGGCCTAATGAACCGGGGGCTCAACTTTCCCCTCTTCCCAAACCTCATAACACCATTCATGGGTGATACCTTCAGCAAGATCTTCTCCCCAACCATAAATGACACATCCTGGACCTTCATGTCCGCATAGCTCTTCTGCCTAGACTGCATCGTGCGAAGCCGCTCCTGAATCAACTTCACCTTATCTAATTCATCCTGGACTAAATTTGTACCCAGGAGCCTAGCCTCACCCAGCTCAAACATCCAACCAGAGATCTACACCTCCTCCCATATAAAGCCTCGTATGGAGCCTTCTGAATACTCGACTGATAACTGTTGTTATATGCAAACTCTGCGAGTGGAAGAAACTGGTCCCATGAACCCCCAAAGTCAATAACACAAGCGCACAACATGTCCTCCAATATCTGAATAGTTCCGTCTAAAGGTGAAAAGTTATGCTCAACTCAAATTGAGTACCCAACTCTTTCTGCACAACCCTCCAAAACTGCGATGTAAACTGAGTACCTCTATCTGAAATGATGGAAATTGGGACACCATGTAGGCGAACAACCTCTCGGATATAAATCTCGGTCAGCCGCTCTGAAGTGTAAGTAGTACGAACAGGAATAAAGTGCGCAGACTTGGTCAGCCGATCCACAATAACCCAAATAGCATCGAAGTCCGTGGGAGCCTAAATACAAAGTCCATGGTGATCCGCTCCCACTTTCACTCCGGAATATCTAATCTCTGAAGCAATTTGCTCGGTCTCTGATGATCGTACTTAACCTGCTGACAGTTGAGATACCGAGCCACAAACCCCACAATATCCTTCTTCATCCGCCTCCACCAATAATGTTGTCTCAAATCCTGGTACATCTTCGCAGCACCCGGATGGATGGAATACCGCGAGTTGTGGGCCTCCTCAAGAATCAACTCCCAAAGCCCATCTACATTAGGCACACATATCCGGACCTGCAACCTCAACACGTCGTCATTACCAATATTCACATCCCTAGCATCACCTCTTCGGACCCTATCCTAAAGAACGAGTAGGTGGGGGTCATCATATTGACACTCCCTAATACGGTCATAAAGAGAAGACCTGGAGACCACGCAAGCCAATACCCAACTAGGCTCCGAAATATCCAACCTCACAAGCTGGCCCGCTAAGGCCTGAACATCAAATGCCAAAGGTCTCTCTACTGCAGGAAGATATGCTAAACTCCCCAAACTCTCCGCCCGACGACTCAAAGCATCGGCCACCACATTGGCCTTCCTTGGATGGTACAAAATAGTGATATCATAGTCCTTAAGAAGCTCCAACCATCTCCGCTGACGCAAATTAAGTTCTTTCTACTTAAACAGATGCTGCAGACTCCGGTGATCAGTATAGATCTTACAATGAACCCCATACAAATAATGGCGCCAAATATTCAAGGCGTGAACAATGGTTTCTAACTCAAGATCATGGACAGGATAGTTCTTCTCATAGGTCTTCAACTGGTGTAAGGCGTAGGCAATCACCCTACCCTCCTGCATCAAAACACATCCAATGCCTATCCACGAGGCATCACAATACACGATATAAGAGCCTGAAGCTGATGGTAGAACTAACAATGGAGTTGTGGTCAAGGCAGTCTTGAGCTTCTGAAAGCTCTCCTCACACGCATCCGACCACCTGAATGGAGCACCCTTTTGGGTCAATTTGGTCAAGGGCGATTCAATATATGAAAATCCCTCTACAAAGCGACGGTAATAACCCGCCAAACCAAGAAAGCTCATCATCTCCGTGGCTGAGGGTGGTCTAGGCTAACTCTGCATCGCCTTTATCTTCTTTGGATCCATCTGAATACCCTCACTGGACACCACATGCCGCAAGAATGCTATTGACCCAAGACAAAACTCACACTTGGAGAACTTTGCATTAAGCTTATCCTCCCTCAATCTTTGTAATACAATCCCCAAATGCTGAGCATGCTCCTTCTAGCTACGAGAGTACACCAGGATGTCATCAATGGATACAATAACGAAGGAGTCCAAATATGGCTGGAATACACTGTTCATCAAATGCATGAACGCTGATAGGGCATTGGTCATCCCAAAACATCACCAAGAACTCATAATGGCCATAATGGGTCCTGAAAACTATCTTAAGAATATCCGAATCCTGAATCTTCAGCTGGTGATACTCGGACCTCAAATCAATCTTTGAGAACACCCTCGCTCCCTGAAGTTGTTCAAATAAATCATCAATATAAGGAAAAGGATACTTTTTCTTGACTGTGACCTTATTCAACTGCCTGTAATCAATACACATTCTCATGGAACTATCCTTCTTCTTCACAAATAGAACTGGTGCACCCCAAGGTGACATACTAGGCCGAATAAACCCCTTATCAAGGAGTTCCTGAAGTTGTTATTTCAATTCCTTCAACTCTGTTGGTGCCATACGGTATGGTGGAATAGAAATTGGCTGAGTGCCCGGCACCAAATCAATACCAAAGTCAATATCCCTGTCGGGCGGCACGCCTGGCAGGTCTGCAGGAAACACATCCGGAAAATCACATACCACCGGAACAGAATCAATGGTAGGAGTCTATGCACTAACATCTCTCACAAAATCCAAGTAAGAGAGACAACCCTTCTCAACCATAAGCTGAGCCTTCAAATATGAAATCACCCTACTCGGTACAATAGTCTATAGAGCCACTCCACTCTACCCTCCGAATTCCCGACATCACTAATGTCAAGGTCTTAGCGTGACAATCTTGAACAGCATGACATGGAGATAACCAATCCATACCCAATATAACATCTAAATGAACCATACTGAGCAACAAAAGGTCCACTCGGGTCTCTAGACCCCCAATAGACACCACATATGACCGATATACGCAATCCACAATAATAGTATCACCCACCGGAGTAGATACATGAACAGATGAAACTAAAGACTCATGGGGAATTTTCAGAAAATGAGCGAAATACGAGGAAACATATAAATATGTAGAACCAGGGTCAAATAATACCAAGGAATCTTTGTGATAGACTGAGACAATACCTATAATCACAGCATCTAAAGCAATAGCATCTGGTCTGGCTGGGAGGGCATAGAAACGGGCATGGCCACCCCTGATCTGCCTCCCCCTCTCGGGCGACCCCTAGCAGACTAGGCTCCGCCCTTGCTGTCTGAGGTCCACCCCTAGTTGGATGGACAGGTGGTGGAGGAACTGGTGTTGGTGCTATCATCCGAGTACTCCACTGTGGAGTCCCACCCAACAGCCTAGGGAAATCTCTCATAATGTGACCAAAATCTCCGCACTCGAAACAACCCTTCCTCTGACGAAGTTGCTGCTCCTAATGCCCAAAAGAACTACCCGGGGATACCTGAGCGAACGAGGCATGATGAGAACTCTGCACTGGCAGTGCACTGAATAACGACTGGCCCTGCTGATGGTTGTGAGAACCATGGCCAGATGGTGCACCATGGTGAAATGGGCGAGCTGACTGAGCATGCCTAAATGGATGGCCTCTTCCCTGCTGGGACTGACCCCCATGAGGAGCACCACTGAATCCACCCTATCCATGAAGCCTCTTGGCCTCCCACTCAACCCTCTCGTGACTGCAGACGATCCCAATCTGTCGAGCAATGTCGACAAACTCATGAAAGGTAGCACCAGATACCCTCTCTCGGGTCATAAGCAATTGTAGCTGAAAAGTGAGACCATCTATAAACCTCATGATCCTCTCCGTGTCTGTGGGAACCAGCCAAATAGCATGACGGGCCAACACCAAGAATCGCATCTCATACTGCATCACAGGCATATCACCCTGGCAAAGCTGCTCGATCTGTTTGCGCAGTTCCTCTCCGCAGGAGTGAGACACAAACTTCTCCAAAAAGACCACGGAGAACTGCTTCCAAGTGAGGGGTGTTGCGCCAATAGGCCTACGCCTCTCATAAGTCTTCCACCATCAGAGTGCAGCCCCGAAAAACTGAAATGTAGTGAATGATACCCCACAAGTCTCCAAAATACCAACTGTGCGGAGTATCCTCTGACACATATCCAAGAAATCCTGGGCATCCTCTCTCTCTGCCAATGAAAGGTAGAGGCTGGAGTCTCCCAAACCTCTCCAACCTACGTTGATCATCCTCCAGCATAGACAGAACTACATGCTCCTGAGCAGCTATAATCGGTTGAGCTGGTGGTGCCCCCGGTGTCTGGATTCCCTAAACAACCTGCTCCGGTGTGCGGGCGACTGGAGTCTGGGTGCCTCCCCAGGCCTGAGAAGTGGCTGCGATCGTAGTAACTGAGACCGCCTGAGAAAGCCCAGCACATACTGATAAAATCTGGGCTAGGGCCTCCTAAAGGCCAGAAACCACAATAGGCACAGGTGGTGCCTGAGCTGGTCCCGGTAGAGTATCTACCACGGGGACCTGGTCCTAATCTTGGACAACTGGGCAATCTTCAGGTGTTTCCTAGCTGCTGTGTGGGCGGTGTCTTTGCCTCTACCACGGCCTCGGCCACTCACAACCCTAGCTGGTGGTACTGGTGGCTAGCCCTCCTGACCTGTAGCACGAGTCCTCACTATATGTGAGAGAACGAAATAACAGATGTTTAGTTATCAGAATAAACAGATCGCACGACAAGAATCCAAGAATGTGAAATTTTCCTAAGGGTTCTGCAGCATCTCGAAGATAAGTACAAACGTCTCTGTACCGATCCGCAAGACTCTACTAACTCGTTCATGACTCGTGAGACCTATGTAACCTAGGCTCTAATACCAACTTTTCATGACCCAAATCTAAACCTTATTGTGATGGCGCCTATCGTGATACTAGGCAAGCCTATTTTCCCAAAAATACTACCAAGTTAAAATATAAGAGTTAAGTAAAGCTTTTCGATATTATAAATTCCCATAAAATCAAGGTTAAATTCAATTTGAAATAAAGTGCGGAGGACGAGCCCCAAACATCAGGGTGTCACCAAGTCATGAGCGTCTAAGTATCTAACACTATTACAGCAATTGTCCAAATGTCAATACAACCAGAAAAGGGAAGTAGAAGGAGTAACAAGGTCCTGCGGATGCTTGCAGTCTCCGAAACTCAGCCGGCCTGGACTCAACAATCGTCGTGCTCAAACACACCTGGATCTGCACATGTAGTGCAGGGTGTAGTATGAGTACCACCGACTCAGCAAGTAACAGCAATAAATAATGAAGTGAGTAGTAGTGACGAGCTAAGCAGAACAATTCAATTGATACTTTTCACAGTTAAATATAAACATGAGTAAAGGATCAGTTTCATAAATTATCAACTAAAACAAGGCAAATAGCATCTAACTAATTCAACAATGAAATAAATGAAACCTCACAAGCGTTGTCACTTAATCCCTCAGCCCTCAATGCACACGCTCAATAGGTACCTGCGATTACTGGGGGTGTTCAGATTCTGGAGGGGTTCCTACAACCCAAGTGCTGATTTGCGCGGACCACTCACGTGTTGCAAGGATAACTCACGTGTTATCATATCATATCTGGATCCGCATAGACAACTCACGTGCTATGGTATCAATCTGTATCCGCACGGACAACTCACATGCTATAGTACAATACCTCACAAGCGGCCCTCGGCCTCACTCAGTCATGTACCTCTATAGCCTCACAGTTCTCAATAAATAAAGGAAATCATCCCAAATCAAAGTATTACAGTGTATCAGCGAGAAGATAACAGAGAATGAGGTAAACATGTACAAGAATCACTATGACTGGGTATAACTACTGTGAGCAGGGATGAAGCCTAAGCATGATCTCTAAACATGAAAGTTGTCAAGTTCTAGCAGACAGGGAAGCACATAAACACAAATAAAGGCTATTAGACTTCATAGCCTCACGAGACGGACCAAGTCCCAAACCCTCATGGCGTACACTCACACGCCCTTCAACTAGCATGGGTGTCACCTCCAAACAGCCACATGATATCAAATCTCCGGGTTTCATACCCTCAAAACCAGATTTAAAATTGTTACTTACCTTAACAGCACAGAATCCTACTCTGGGATGCTCTCTCCCCTCGACTCGGTCTCTAAAAGCTCTGAATCTATTCACGACCAGTACAATACTATCAACATATGCTAAATAAACGAATTCCACAAGAAAAACTACAAAATTAGGCCAAAAACCGAAATCGGCTAAAACCCGGACCCTGGTCCCATGCCTCGAAACTCAAAAAAATTACAAAACTAAAAATCTTATTCACCACGAGTCTAACCATACCAAATTTATCGAAATCCAACACCGTTTGGTCCCTCAAATCCCCACTTCAAACTCTCCAAAATCCCAAGCCCTAACCCTTCAACTTCACCCCAAATTCCCACTAATTGCATGATTAAACAATGGAAAATCATCATAAACACGATTACTGGGGCTCAAGCAACTTACCTCACTGATATCCCTCAAATTCCCCTTCAAAATGACTGCCCAAAGCTTTAAAACCGACTAAAAATGGTGAAAATTGGACCAAAATTCGCGAAGTGTGCTATTTATACATTCTGCCTAGGCTTTTCGCACCTGCGGTAAAAATCTCGCATTTGCGCAATTCACTTAGCCCCTCAAACTCCGCACCAGCGCCCAGGTTTCACACCTGTGGGCTCGCAGGTGCAGCCAAATCCTTGCGCCTGCGCTCCAACCCTAGGCTTCCCAATTCCGCATCTGCAAGCCACCTCCCTCGCCAAAAAAACAGCAGAAGTCCAAAAACCAGCAGAAACAACAACTTTCAACTCCAAAACCAAATCTGTTAACCACCCGAAACACACCCAAGGCCCTCGGGACCTCGACCAATAATACTAACAAGTCCTATATACGAACTTAGTCAAACCTTCGGAATACTCAAAACAACACCAAAACACTAAATTACCCTCGGATTCAAGCCTAAGAACTTCTAAACTTCCAAATTTCACAAACGACGTTGAAACCTACCAAACCTCGTCCGAATGACCTCAAACTTTTCACTCAATGCAAAAATGACACTAAGAACCTATTCCAACTTCTGTAATTCCATTCCGACCCCGATATCTAATTTTTCCACTACCGACCAAAATCGCCAAATTTCCAGCTTTCGCCAATTCGAGCCTAATTCTATCACGGACCTCCAAATTACATTTCGAGCGCGCTCCTAAGTCCAAAATCCCCTAACGGATCTATTTGAATCATAAAAATCCGAATCCGAGATCGTTCACACATAAGTCAACATCCGGTTGACTTTTCCAACTTAAGCTTCATAATAAGAGACTAAGTGTCTCATTTCACTCCAAAACCACTCTGAACTCGTACCAACCAACCCGATACTATACAATATAGATGAATAACACATAAAGAAGCATAATGGGGGAAATGGGGCTATAAATCTCGGAACGATCGATCGGGTCGTTACAGGACTGGAAGTTGACAAGGATAAGGTAGAAGCAATTGAAAAGTTGCCACCACCGATTTCAGTGAAAGGAGTTAGGAGTTTTCTGGGACATGTGGATTTGTATCTCCAAATTATAAAGGATTTCTCAAAATTTTCCTCTCCTTTGTGCAGGTTGTTAGAGAAAGATGTGTCATTCAAGTTTGACGATGCTTGTCTGAAAGCATTCGAGGAGCTGAAAAGAAGTTAGTGAGTGCACCAATCATAGTGACTCCTGACTGGAACGAGCCATTTGAGCTGATATGTGAAGCCAGTGATGGTGCAATTGGAGCCGTTTTGGTTCAGAGGAGGAGCAAAATATTTCACTTCATTTACTACGCAAGCAAAACTCTCACTCCCGCTCAAGTAAATTATACAGTGCCAGAAAAGGAGTTGCTTGCTCTAGTATGGGCGTTTAATAAATTTCGGGCCTATTTGGTTGGCACCAAATTCATCATCTACACAGACCATGCAGCCATCAGGTATTTGTTTGAAAAGAAAGATTCTAAACCAAGTCTAATCTGTTGGGTTTTACTCTTGCAGGAATTTGACTTGGAGATCCGAGACCGTAAAGGAACAGAGAATCAAGTGGATGATCACTTGTCCAGGTTAGAAACTCGGGATCATGTAGTTGAGGGAGATGTCATCAAGGAAACATTCCTAGATGAGCACTTGTTGGCCGTTACTGCTGGGGAGGTGCCATGGTATGCAGATTTTCTGAACTATCTAGCAAGTGGAGAGATGTCGCCTGATGTTGAACCTTATGCTAAAAAGAATTTCTTGCGGGATGTGAGGTCATATGTGTGGGATGATCCATTCCTGTTCAAATCTTGTATTGATCAGCTAATGAGAAAATGTGTGCCAGAATCTGAAATAAATGCCATCTTACATAAATGCCATGTATCGCCTTATGGTGGTCATCATGCGAGTAATAAAAGAACATCTAAGGTATTGCAATCGGGTTTCTATTGGCCTAAGGTGTTTAAAGACGCCCATGAGTTTGTGAGGAAATGTGATAGGTGCTAGAGAACAGGAACAATTACAAAAAGGCATGAGATGCCATTGCACGGTATTATGGAGGTTGAAATTTTTTATGTTTGGGGAATTGATTTTATGGGCTTGTTTCCCTCGTCCAGTGGGTGTAAGTACATTTTGGTGGCCGTTGACTATGTGTCAAAGTGGGTGAAGGCCATAGCTTTTCCTACCAATGATGCCAAGGTTGTGGTCAAGTTTGTGAAAAAGCATATCTTTACAAGGTTCGGCACTCTGAGAGTGATGATAGGTGATGGGGTACTCATTTCTGTAACAAGCTCTTGGACAATGTCTTACCGCAATATGGGGTCAAACATAAAATTGCAACCACTTACCATCCTCAGACTAGTGGGCAAGTTGAAGTCTCAAATAGAGATATAAATTAGATCCTGGAGAAGACGATTAGTGCAAGTAGGAATGATTGGGTTGCAAAGCTTGATGATGCTCTATGGGAATATCGGACCGCCTACAAAACTCCCATCGAAACCTCCCCTTACAAGTTGGTTTATAGGAAAGCATGTCATTTACCAATGGAACTTGAGCACAAGGTTTATTGGGCAATAAAGAAGTTGAACTTTGATGCAGCCTTAGCGGGTAAAAAGCGGTTGATGCAATTGAACGAGCTTGATGAGTTTCTCTTGCATGCGTATGAGAATGCCAAGTTATATAAAGAAAATACCAAGCGCTGGCATGATAAGCATATTCAGCATCACAAGTTCGAATCGAGCCAATTGGTTCTCTTGTTCAATTCGAGGTTGAGACTCTTTCCAGGGAAGCTCAAATCGAGATGGTCAGGCCCGTTGAGATAGTGATTCATTCTACATGGTTCAATTGAGTTGCGCATCATAGGGGGCGAGAGAACGTTCTTAGTGAACTGACAAATAGTAAAGCACTACTATGGAGGTTACTTTGATCGTCAGAAGTCGAAAGTGTTACTTGCCAATGATTAGACGAGATTCAGTGTCGTACCGCGATGTTAAATCAGGCGCTTGTTGGGAGGCAACCCAACTTTAATGTTTGCTTTTATTTTTATTTTTATCTTATTATTGTTGTAGTTTTGGGTTTTGTTTTGTAGAATTATAAGAATTGGAAGCAAAGCTATTGGAAGAACGCAAAGGCGAGTTAGATGGTGAAAACTAAGTGTGGGGTTCCCACACCAATGACCATGCGTTGGGGAAGTCTGAGTACCCTGTGAGCCTCTATTGCTTCGGCTTTTGGCCTTTCAAGGAGTTTCTTGTCCACCCTCGTTATTATTTTGCTTTATTTGTTCATTGGAGACACTATACTCTTTTAAGTGTGAGGTGGGAGAATTCTCTAGATAATTAGTAGTAGGATATAGAAAAATGTTAACTTCTTATTTTTATGTTAGTAGTTGTGTAGTATTTTAGTAGCTAAAAAAATCAAAAAAAAAATGTAGAAAATTTGGGCTTTTACCGACGATGGATCTCTTAGACAGTTTTCTTGAGAGATTTAAGTCTAAAGAAAAAGGACAAAATGATTTTCTTTGCAGGTAGTGTAGCAATTCTCCCTTGGTTTTTTTTGTGCCCTACGGTTCTTTTCCAAGAATTTTATTTGAACCGGGTGTAGGTAGTTTTGTTATTTTTATTTTTTTTAGGAGTAGGAACCACTGTGAGGTGAATTGAATTGAAGGAATATCTCTTGACTTTGTTATGCCTTGAGAATAGTGAGTACTTTGGTTGTGACGCTTAGGCTCACTTTTTGACTCTTGTATAAATACCTTAAATTGGCTTAACTGCTTTGACTAGAATGTCTTGATGAAACCAATCCTAAGTGAGTTATGTGTCATGTGTGTGTGAGGTTTGTGTGTTATTTTGTGCATTGCATTTGATGTCTACAACTTGCCATGTGTGTTTGCAAAGTAAAATAGTAGTTTTGTTCAGTCTTGGAGGTGATATAGGCATTTCTATGTTGAACCAGATATATATATATATATATATATATATATATATATATATATATATATATATATATATATATATATATATATATATATATATATATATATATATATATATTCTTTTTTCAAGATTTGTATTTTCTTGGACCAGTCCTTCATTCTTTTTATTTAGCCTTTTGAAGGCTTCAGTCATGGAGTGACAGTGGTCGCAGAATATGATTTTGTCTGT
>ML351620.1:0-15224 GCA_005239505.1 Nicotiana paniculata | reverse complement strand
CAACAATTCTGAAAATAAATTACAGATGAATTACAGCTTGACTACTACTATCAAGATACATTTCCAGAAGAAAGAAAACTAAAATGAAGATTTTTGACGAATTTGTCTGACTTGAATTCCCTTAAGGCCTTACATTTGAACTCTCCTTTGTAATCTGTAGAACACCCCAACTAATTAGGTGTTATGCATCCATCAGAACCTAACTGACCATGAGAAGGTCAATTCTAATCCTGATAATGCTTATGTTTAACTGTTCTAAAGGCAGAATCATTTATCTACTTGCTTGGCGTGAATATGACCATAAATGGATCAAACTCAACTCCAGAATGTCATTTTTTCATACCTTGGACCTTCAGTCCATACTTATTCCTTGACTTTGATTATTTAGGCATGTCGAGAGAGTGAATCTAACCATTTGGAAGATTCAGATTCCCTACTCTAGAGCATTTGTTGATTACCTCATTTGGTAACCTTGAAGGGTGATAAGCTACTCTCTAAGCATCTAAAATATGGGGTGAACTTGACTATTATAAAGGGTCAGGTTCATGTACCCTTATGCTGTTTCATGCCTTTTTATGGACTGAAACTCATTATAAATGGGGTCAGATTCATTTCCAATGAGGTCATCTTTTATGTCTATTGACATTCAATTCATACTTATACCACGACTTTGATTTTTTAGGCCCCTTTTTAGAGAATAATCTGATCATGTTAAGGGATTCAGATTCTTTACTCTGGAGAGCCTTTTGATTACCCACTTTATCCATAAAAGGAGGTGATTTACAACACCTCAGGCTACTATTTATGCACCACCATGGGGTGAATTTGACTATTAAGAAGTCAGATTCATCTACCCTAGTGCCAACATTCTAAACTACCTAGAGACTTGCTTGTTGAATCTCTTCATTGACCAAAGAGACTCAATCAAAAGCGTATTTCTGCACTCTTATGGAAAGAACCTGACCATAGAAAAGGTCAGGTTCAACATCCTAGTGCAGATTGTTCCACTAGTGGACTAACACAAAAACTATATCTAACAATACTCAAAGCATTTTAACCGACTCAAAGGCAAATATAAGGATTCCAAGGATTTAGATATTGCACACACAATACATATTCAGATTCATTAATGTCACATCAACCAGTCTTACTTCAGATTTATATACCAAGAACAAGGAGAAGAAGATTCGACTTGACATAATCTCGAAACATAGCAAGAATCAAACATTTCAGCATCAAACTAACAACAAATTCTGAGTCTAAACAATTTCATTTAAGGTTCAATGTTACATACCTCTTTTGAAGAGAAAATAACAAGGATCCTGACCAAATAAAGGTCAGGCAAACTAGTAAAAACCGCTAAGAGGAGACAGATTCAGCAGCAACAGAAGCAGATCAACCAAAGAAAAGACCAAGCAGCCCAGCCATAATTAACCCAAAAATCTCGAGTATGAATGCTTGAAGAAAAACTTCCAGAAATCAGAATCCAAAATAAAAGACAGAAGCTGAACTAGGCCATCTATTTTTGAGCTTGTTTTAAAAAAGAAATCAGATTTTTTCTTTTCAAAATAACACTTTTCTTTTTTGGGAACTTTTTGTTTTCGAATGGAAAGTATTTCTGTTTTTATTTCAGCAGCTAGAAGAGAGCCTTTTTCAGAGCGTCCACCCCCCCCAAAAAAAAAATCCTCCTCTAGACTAAGGGGAGGGGGTCTATTTATAAGATATTTGGGAATGAGATATGCCTTGGCACATTCCAGATTCAAGAGATGGAATAGTACATAGGGTGCATAGGGCAGCTGTCAACCTTATCTTTGGGACAGCTACCCCTCTTCTAAAACCTTCCTCTTTAGAAAAATAACCTTTTACCCTTAAAAAATCTGACTTCCTAATCTACATCACCTAATATACCCCTTGAAGTCCCTATATTTACCATTAGGTAACCATGGTTACTCACTTGGGTTATTATTTAACTCTAGTTAACTAACACTAGTTAGGTTCACTAGTTAACTAGGCATTAACTTTGGTTAGTTAACCCTAGCTATATTCTTTAGTTAACTAGGACTAATAGGTATTATTAGCCTAAACTGACTTAATTGGAACTAATTAACTCGATTACTTAAACTTAGGTTAGTCAATTCAAATCCTTGAACTTAGGTTAATAGTTTCAGTTAATTGTTTAAGACCTAGTTGACTAGATACCCAAGCAGGGACAATTTAGGAAATCCCTTCTCATTAACCTCAACTAATCACACAATTAGGCATATAATTAATCAAATAGCGAAACTTATTATCAATTAAATAATGGCAATCAATAACAAAAACGCAAAACTAGGAATCTTTACTTTGACATTTCAAATCATAAACAACATATGACTTAATCAAATAAAACTCCTAACCATATAGTTATCGGTATTCTGAACAACTATCAATGAACTAGGAAAAATAGACAGAGAGGGATAATGGACATGATTACAAGGAATTCATATTACTAAACTTTTGGAATGACTAAGGCATGCTGTTAATTTGAGATGGAATAATAACGATATTAACCCAAGTAAATCACACAAAATAAACTAGAATAGTAATCCTAAACCAAACACACATGATGCCGTTTCATGAGAAGAAAACGATTAAGAATAGGAACAGAATAATAAACACATGGATACACGAAATGGTCTTGTTAAAACTTATTTGAGACCTAATTTGCATTATTCCCACATCCAGGCAGGTCTGACTAATCTAAACACACACCAACATAATCAACAAATAACATGAGCAAAGACAAAAGGGAAAGCAGTGACTAACCAAAACCGACTCAACTAGGCAGTAATTAATACAATTTGTTTTATTATCGTACAAAAATAGTAATGAGGGAAGAGGAATACCCGTTTTTAGAAAAAGTTTTTTTTTGTTTTTTGTTTTGGCCGGAAAACTTGGGGGTAGACGGACCTTGGCCGGACTCCGGCAGGGTTTGAAAACGAGTCAAACCCTCATGAATCAATTGCTCTAGTCAAGATCAATTGACTCATGAAAGTTCGAGCCGTTGGTTGTCTTCAAATCGGCCGATAGGGGAAACTAGGGTTTCTTGGTTCCTAGATCTAAAATTAATGGAGATTGAGTGGATTTTTGAGGAAACTAATAACGGGACGGGGTTGAGGGGAGGATGAAGGTTATCTAGTTAAGAGTTGGGGTCGGTTGGAGAAGCTCCGCCGCCGGTGGAAATTTCCGGCTGGCAGAGGACGGCGGGGGATGGTGGTCAGACGAGGGAAGTTGGCCGGTCTTTCAGAGAGAGGTGAGAGACGTGTGGGGAGGGGGGTATTAGACTTTTAGTTAATGGGGGTTAGGGGAGGGTTTGGAACAGTTATATACCTCAAAGATCCTTAGTTTAGGACCATTGGATCAACGGGATCCAACGGCCAAGAGGCTTGGGGGGCTGAAACGGGGTCGTTTGGGATGGGTGTTGGGGCAGGCCGGGTTTGGGATTTCATGGGATAGGGTGTAGAGATGGGTTCTTGGGCCTGGGCAAGTTAGCCCAGGTCCGATTTTGAGCTCAATTCAAACTAATTAATCACTTTAATTAAATTAAAACTTAATAAAATGCGGTAATCAATTATAAATTAGTCTTTGCCTAATTAATTGAAAAGTTAATTAAAAGTAAATCAATTAGTTTAAACATCTCTAATCATTTAAAGTTTAAACAATTAATCCTTAAATCTACATTACGCCGAAGGAACATCATTTTTGTTGTTATTTATTTCGATTAATTACGAATAATGAGTTTATAATTTCTTGATAATAATGGTGCACCTAATTATGCAATTTTAAATAATTTTAAGAAGAGGAATTATGAATATGCAAAGAAATGCAAAACAATTCACAATTAATCACTAAAATTCAACAAAAATCCATAAGATTAATTTACTTATCTAATTTTGTAGGAGTATTTAGTAGGTGAAAAATTACATGCTCACAGTATTAATTACGCACGAGTGGAATATGATGTTGAGCATGATTTATGCAAAAAGAAAATAACACGTTGTAAAGTATTTGCACAATGAAAAAAAATGATAAACTGCAATATTTAATAATTGTAAAGGAATTTAAGAAAGAAAACAAAGAAACAAGTCAGTTTCCATAGCAAAAAGTAATAAACAGGGAAGAGAAATCATAAATGAATGAAGATAGGAAAATAAATTCACATAGAGTGGGAATGGGAATGGGTGTGCTAGTATTAACAGAATAATAAAGACATGTTTAAAGACTAATTCACAAAATAGGTTCATTATGGTAAGAGCCTAATAAATCCCCAGCAGAGTCGCCATGCTGTCGCGCCCCTTTTTTCTCGCGAAATCGGGTTTCGACATTTTTGGGACAACTCCTATTTTGAGAGGGTAGGGAATTGGAATTGAGAGAGTTGCCACCTAACGGATTAAGGTGAGTTAGGGAACCTAGAGCAGATTACTCATATAACTAGTTCACATCACCAGAGATCGGGTAAGGGCTCAAGTTGCCTCGAGAGGAAAGTGTTAGGCACCCTTCGAGGTCTACAATGGTGGGTCCCGACCGAACTTAAATTAAGCGAATTAGTCTAAGGAAAAGAAAGCAATTTGGACAAATTAAATTTAAATTATTTTAGAACANGAGGCGTCCTAAATTTTATAGCCTATAGGATCACCCCGTGCAATATTTGTAACTCCCTCAAGTTGGGGTGTTACTCATAATACTTAGCACACAGACTATCATCTCCTTACTACCCGATTACTATCTTTAAGTTGTTACTTAAGCGTTCATGTTGATTTTAGCTCATTCCCTATGCGTGCACTACCCATCCCTTATCTATGGCCCTGGAGGTATTAGGACCTCTATTTGGGATAGTTCTAGACCCAACCTATGTTGCTAAAAAATGTAAAATATAGGCGACAAGCAAAAGAAATTAGGACTTTCAGATAAAAATCAAATATAGGCTCATATTGACCTCCACCATAAAACAACAAATGCATGCAATCAAATCAGCAAACTTTATTAACCTTAAAGTCCTATAGGCAGGATATCTATATCAGAAAACATAGTGCAGAGGCAATTTTATTAAGGTGAGTGTTAAGACCTGTTGTTTGCCTACTGATTTTATTCAGTATAATCTGGGTACTTCAGGCAGTAATACATCACAAATATAAACCCAGAATTATTATTAAATCCTACAGGTATATTGCCTAAGTGATTGACAATGGCAATTTAATTCAGAACCAATTAATGGAACCCTATAGGCATGATTTCTACAAGTTTAATGGTTACAGACCTATAGACATGATTTCTAGGTGTAGCACTGATTTTAACTTATAGAGATATGTTTTATTTCCCTTTTTAATCTTATAGGCATGCTTTTTAATTATTGTA
This sequence comes from Nicotiana paniculata, assembly GCA_005239505.1. Taxonomy (NCBI): domain Eukaryota; kingdom Viridiplantae; phylum Streptophyta; class Magnoliopsida; order Solanales; family Solanaceae; genus Nicotiana; species Nicotiana paniculata. The sequence goes on along the minus strand of ML351620.1, from coordinate 9,830 downwards.
CTGACTTAAGTCCTATAGGCATGATTTCTACAAGTTTAATGGTTACAGACCTATAGACATGATTTCTAGGTGTAGCACTGATTTTAACTTATAGAGATATGTTTTATTTCCCTTTTTAATCTTATAGGCATGCTTTTTAATTATTGTACTGACTTAAGTCCTATAGGCATGATTTCTAGGTTTGAAACTGGTTTTAGTCCTATAGGCATGTATCTATTACTGAATTGATTTAAATCCCATAGGCATGATCTCTAGGTGTGAAACTGATTTTTTTATCCTATATGCATGATATCTATTAAACCATGTATGAGCAGAAATTATGCAGATTTCCAGGAAAAAACGATTAAATCAAACATCAAGGTCCTTTAGGCATGATTACTAATGCACATTTGTTGATCTTATGGACATGATTTCTAATATGCAGTTTAATGTCAAACCTATAGGCATGATTTATAATATGCAAATATAGTACTCAGAATTAATACCATCACAAAAGTCCTATAGGCAGGATTTCTAAGCATAATGTAGAACTCATACAGTTTTTTTTAAAAATTAACAGTATAACTAAATCCTATAGGCAGGATTCCTACCCATTTAACAAAAGGGAAATAAGAAAACCCCCCAACTTTACTAAATATCCCCAGAATCTGTTTATTACAAAGTTATTACTGACCAGAATAGCAAATGAATTGCATAATAGTAATGGAACACTATAGGGAGCCTTCATTAGGCCCCGATAAACCTGGAACCAGGCCTTCCAACCATAACAACAGAATAGTGATTCATCCATAGCACATTAGGACCAGATTTACAGTGTGTCAAAGTTCCTAAGGGCCTCAGGGACCCAAGGCAATGCTCACACAAGAACCACACAATCAGAAGATAACTCATAAGGGATTGGAAAAACCAATTCCCAGTGTGTCAGAGTTCACAGGAGTCTCATTGAGACCCTGAGCAGTGCTCACACTGAAGTGGTTGAGAACCTAAGGGACTAAGAGTGGAGGTTTTTAAAAATCAGTATATAAAAGAAGTAGGGGGGGAGGGAGATTTCAAAACAATTTGATTTCAGAAGATACAAGGTTTAGAACACAGAATTGCAGGCAGGACTGCAAAGTTTACAAAGTACATAGTTTTAAAAAGGTTAACCCAAAAAAGTAACCTAACTATATTAAATGAGCATGTTGATACTTAGGGCAACCATTTTAATCACAGAAGCAATCTTGGGAGAAATGTTAAGGCAAACAAGTTGTCATGACACATGAATTCAGTAACTATACAGATTTGCAAAGTTAGGACAAGTTAACTAGTTTCATGCTGGTAACAGGCAAAGTTCAGAATAGATGCAGGATTAAAAAACAGGGTGCCTGGACAAGTTTGAACATCAAGCTAGCTTATAAGAGGATTCATATTATTCAAAAATGACTTAATCCTAAGTTAACAGTGTCACTTATAGGACTAGATAAGATCATAGACTCATATAACATGGTAGAATCAAATTTGGAATTTAAAAAGTCGAGCAACATATATTATGAAAGCATGGAGAATGAAATTGTAAGGGATTAGGGCATACCAGTTAAGAAAGAAAGAAAGTAAATATGCCACAACATTTAAGTTCCAGAATCACTTGGCCTTGGCTTTCAGCCGGCCAAGACTAGAAACAATAAGCACATAATCAGAGTGAAAGAACTAAGTTTTTCTAGTGAGAGTATGAGAGTTCGAATCTTTTCTAAAGGGAAGAGGAGAATTCAATTAGGTAGACAAATAAGGGAATAAATCAAGCATACATAAATAAGGAATGAAAATAATTCCCAGAATCAATTGAAGTCAGGGCTTAGTCAATTAACGAGTAATCATGCAAGTACTACTTAGAATAAGGTAAGTATCATATAGAATCAATCAACAGTCAGATTCAAGGTTAAAATAAGGTAAAGGAAATAATGAGAACAAGGTAAATCGAATAGAATACGGAAAATATCTGTACCATATGAGAAAGAAAAGGTTAAAATCTCAGTAAAAGATTTCAAAACCCTAATTTTTGGGTAAGCCATAAAACTAGCGGAGAAAACAAAGGGTCACATGCTTTATAGGATGAATATAGACGAGAACATATTCACAGAACACATAATCAAACAGATCTGCCCCTAAAATAAAAGGTTCGAAACCCTAAGCCATAAAATCGATAAAAAACAGAAGTAAAGAATCAAATATTTTAGTAAAATGAACATAGACAGGGGTTATTCACAAAATCAAACCAGATCTGGTCTGATTAAAGAAGATTTGAAACCCTAAATCGGGTAACTAAAAGATTTAACAAAAATAAGCAGATTTATATGGAATAACATTAAAAATAAAGATTAAAACAATTTTGGTATGAATCGGAAAGCTCTGGAAACCCTAATCTTGGGGTTAAGTAAGAATCCACAAGATATATGGAAATATTCGTACTCACCGAGTGTCACGACCCAAAATCCAGGCCAGTCGTGATGGCGCCTATCATGGAACTAGGCCATCCAGAACTTCACTCAAATCGTAATAAATTCCCATTTACCTCTTTACTATATCGATTTCCCATAAAAGTTTCCTTTAAACAGTTATAAAAACAGTCAAAACTATACTGAATAATAAATACAACCCCCGAGAACCCGGTGTCACTGGTCATGAGCATCTACATAAATATACAACTCAACGAAAATAAATTTTATAATATTTAACAAGAGAGGGAGCAGGACTGCGGACGCATGCAGCCACCTCGCAAACCTCCGAGGATCTCTAGAACAGATAGACAACTCACCCTGCCCTAACACCTGAATCTGCACACAAGGTGCAGGGGTAATGTGAGTACACCAACTCAGTAGTAATGAAAATAAATCAGGTCTGAGCAACAAGAAACACATAAAATCAATGTCATCAAATCACAAGAGGCATAACCTTTCTTTCCAACAGTATTACATAGAAATGTGAAATCATCATGTCTCAAATCATCTTCAGAAAAATCCTTTAAGGAAAGTATATTTTTCAACAACTTCAACCGAAAAGTTTAATATAAAAATGAAATGAATCATATAGAGGCCCCTCGGGCAAAACATATTTCATAACTCAGTGTGAAAGTAGTAAAATCATTAGTAGCCCCTCGGGCAAAACATGTATCATAATCAGCCCCTCGTGCATGCCTCACAATCACTCCTAATCAGTCACTCAGCACCTCACAGTCACTCAGAACCTCACAGTCACTCATGCCTCCCAATCACAATCACTCGGCACTCGACCCTCGCACTCAGTAGGTACCTGCGCTCACTGGGGGTGTGTACAGACTCCGTCTTCGGAGGGGCTCCTTCAGCCCAAGCGCTAAATAATCAGCCAAATCATGGCATCAATCGCTCTCAAGATCTTGTCCTGTCTCATATCATAAATATCCTCATAATCAGGCCCTCAGCCTCACTCAGCACCTCACCATCACTCTGGCCCTCGGCCACACTCAGCAGAACCACTCGAAAGGCCCCTCGGGCGAATCAGTAAAAATAGGGTACTCGACCCGAATCATCAGTTTAAATCTCAAGGTGGTGTAAATCATGCTGAGTTTCAAATAAAACAGTATGCACAATGATGCTGAATGAAATCGTCAACAAATAGTGAGGAAAACAGCTGTAAAAGCCCTCAAAGGGTCTAAAAGATCAGCACGAGGCCCTAAACACGGCTTACAGCCCAAATATTTCACAAATCTTTAGAACATAATTTAACATAAGATTTTGAGTAAATATGCAACTCATTAGTTTCCGCGGAGAGGACCTAGTCCAATCCAAAAATCAGTACGCGCCACGTATTCATCATCCGACATGTGCGCCATTTCAAATTCAGTGAGAAAATAATGTAGTCCGGGGTTCCATACCCTCAGGACAAGATTTAAGACCATTACTTACCTCCACCGGGCCACAACACTAGTCCGCTATGATCCTGCCCCTCAAATTGGCTCCCGATTTCTCCGAATCTAGCCAAGATCAGTTCAACATCATTAATATATACTCAAGGAACACACTCATACTCACGCGATCACAAACAATTCCACGCGATCACAAACCATTCCATACTCAAATAAAATAGTATGCACAATGATGCTTAGTGAAATCATCAACAAATAGTGAGGAAAACAACAGTAAAAAGCCTCAAAGGGTCTAAACAGATCAGCACGAGGTNCGTCATCCGATATGTGCGCCATTCCAAATTCAGTGAAAAAATAATGCAGTCCGGGGTTCCATACCCTCAGGACAAGATTTAAGACCATTACTTACCTCCACCGGGCCACAACTGTAGTCCGCTATGCTCATGCCCCTCAAATTGGCTCCCGATTTCTCCGAATCTAGCAAATATCAGTTCAACATCATTAATATATACTCAAGGAACACAAACCAATCGAAAATCAATTTAATCAAAAATCTTGAAATTCGGCCAAACCCGAGCCCCGGGCTCACATCTTAGGATTCAATATTTTTTACATCCTTAGAATCCTCGTCCTCCCACGATTCTATGCATACCAAGAACACTAAAATCGGACCACAATTGCCCACTCAAATCCTCAAAAGAAAAATAAATTTTTCATGCACCCTTCTTCCCCAACTTTGGCCAAATTTCCAGAATTTTTGTGGTTTAATCACTTAGGAATTGACATAGAAACGTGTTATGAAGTTGAAATTCTTACCTCCAGATGATTTACCTTGATTCCCCTTCAATTATCTTTCAAAAGCTCTCAAGTCCGCATGCAACAATGGAGAAAATAACAGTCAAATTCGCACTTCCGGCCTTTTAAACATTCTGCCCAGCTAAAATAATTCCTTCACTGCGATCGCAAACTTTGGCACGCGATCGCGAAGAAAAATCTTGCTGCCCCATTAATTTACCTTACGCGATCACAAACATCCTAACTCGATCATGATTCATCAAGACTTAAACCCACGCGATCGCAAACCATTCCACGCGATCGCGAAGAACAAAGCTCAACTCACCCACGCGCCCCCTTTATCTCTATGCGATCGCAAACAAGGCCACGCGATCGCACTGGCCAAACACTCATACTCACTCGATGAAAACCATTCCACGCGATCGCGATTAACAAAAATACTGCCTCATCAATTAACCCTACGCGATCGCAAACATCCTCACGCGATCGCGTAGAAGGAAACCAGAACCTTACACCAGCAACAATCTGCCGAGAATTCAAGCCAAAAGTTGGTCTGTTAACCGTCCGAAACACACCCGAGGCCCTTGGGACCTCAACCAAACATACCAACATATCCCATAATATCATTCAAACTTAGTCGAGCCTTTGAAACACCAAAAACAACTCGAAAACACCAAATTTACATCAAATTCAAGCCTAAGAACTTTGAAACTTCTAAATTTCGCCAACTACGCCGAAACACCTCTGATTGCCCTGAAATTTTGCAGACATAACCAAAATGACGTTAGGAAACTGTCCCAACTTCCGGAATTCCATTCCGACCTCGATAGCATATTTTTCACNAGTCAACTCTCAGTTGAGTTTCTCAACTATTAGGCTACTTTAAAAGGCTAAATGCCTAAACTCTCACCATAACTACTCCGGACCCAAACCAGCTGATCCAACACATCAAAAACAAGATAGCGATACCTAACAAATGCAAAAATAGGGGAAATGGGGTAAATCTCACGAAATGACCTGTCGGGTCGTTACATCCTCCCCACTTAAAAATACGTTCATCCTCGAACGTGCCAAGAGTTGTTTCCCAATACTATCAAACTGTTACGTAGCTTACCATGCACATACCCGGGTGTGCTTCCATGTCACCCTATCCCATATAGGTCCAATAGCACCATACCATTGAAATTTCGAAATCCAAATCCTGGCCCATAAACCTTAGAACCAAATTCACACTTCTGAAATGATATATAAGATCAAAATTTCCATAATTATAAACTGAACATGCTGAATCAAAGCCATATACATACCCCAGATGAAATCACATAATACACCGCGTGACCCAACTCTCATAGCACTACTCTTAATCTCAACAACCGCTTAGAACAACCCAATACCGGTACACCACCTCTTATCAAGAAATGCCTCGCTCTAACACTTCCATACACTGCCGATGATGAAAGAAGCGCATAGAACTAACAACCATTCGTCCGATCAACCAGACATGAAACTCCCCTTTCCAAACAGGAATTATAGCAGATTTTGAAGCCGACTCCCGATATTATCCTTTCAGTTATGCTGTAGAAAATTCCGAAAATATTCATTCTAGGTCTAATGACCTCCTCTCATCCATCGCAACCACCCTGAAGACACGACACCTTGATACAATTCGAAGCCAAAACCTGTGCAACTTGTGCACTTAACAACAACTTCCCAATGCAATCAAATTATATAAAAGATCCACACGAGAGGACCATCCTGCCATTAACAATTACCATCACCATATCATACTAACAGCCTGGCACACACCAAAAAATCAAAAACACATGAACCCAATACCAAAGGTCATACCCCTACATAACTCCGCCACACTACGCGATCTCACTCAACCATTGGTCCACTTGGAATATTTCAAGACACCTTGCCCAAAAATCAATAACTATTCGAAATTTGACATCAAGTACTCAAAGTGCATTGCCATAACCACGGGGGAAACCGGACGATACCATGCCACCCGAAACAGAAGGTATATAACCAACACGTCTCAATCCTGCAACACCCAATTACTTACCTTACTCAAATCTAGCTATAACGCCCAATTAGAACCGCAACATATGTGCATATAACCAATAATCACCACTCCTCGCAACACCAAAGTGTAACTCATAGATCACTCTAGAACATGAATAAGCTCAATCACGATCGAATGGTACATTTCTCAACAATAGAAACTCAGAGCCAACAATTCCGACCCGGTGCCGAACACTCACCCATACTAGCCTACCAGTAACCCTAAATTAACTCTGATCACCCACAATAGGTAGACAACTTACCGAAAAGTTCATAATGAAAGAATCATGGTACATACTAACATCGACTAGCTCAGCTCGCCTCTTCACAGTTCACTTCCACAAAATATCCTGTTTATGAGAACTATCAATCTCGCAATCCATGAAACGTACGAATTACCATATCTGATCACAACTCTACCGCTCGAACACATAACACATCCCAAATACTCACTCATTCAACGAGGGATACCCCTATAATTCTTTCGTTCACCAAGCAACCTTGAATATCAACAGTCGATCTGATCATAGGGCGCCGCGATACCAATGAAGTACCCTTAACTCAAACACATTGCTCTTTCTGAAATATATACCCTCATCAAGTCGCACCAATTGGTGATATCATCTACCTAGTCATCTCAAATTGCCATGCTGTCGAAGAATTTATGACCTTCCTTCCCGAACCAAACCGTGACTTCACATATGCAAATCTCAACTCCACCCAACATACCACACATGCCATGCCAACCTAGGAAAAACACGGGAACTCCATGGTCCCTTCTGAGCCACAAGAAACTACGTACCCAACTAGACAAGAACTTTGATTGGATCCCTTTTTGAAACAAATTCACCACGCCATAAGAAAATATGCACCCTTAACCGCGGTAGAAACCACCAGGAACTATCTGAAATCCCATTTGCACAATACCAAACCATCAAGACTGAACTCTTCTATCTTAACCAACTACGCAGGCCACCAACAATCCAAGAGCATTGCTAAGAAACAACCAAAAGAACTAATCGTATCCCCTACCATGCCGATCCGACCTACTACCAAGTTGCTTTATTTACCCAAGTTTCTCCTGACTTACCTTCAAATTGATACTTCTTCCTAACATAATACCACAAATTTGCAACCCGGACTCACCACACGTGACCCAAACACAAAACTGTACCGTCTAAGGCTCATAAGCGACTGAATACTCCCTCAATTATCCCCAAATGCACCACATTAGAAAAACTTACCCTGAAGAGACTTCCTGGGAATCTAAAGCCATTACCTTCACCTTCCTGATACCGATATGTAGAATCCGCGATGATGTAGAATACCACAAGTCTCGATATCCTCTAACGTAAATCTCAATCACACTGACCAATGAGACAGAAATGACCTGACCCGTTTGCACACTGACATACTAGGAAAGTAATCCACTCACTAGAAGCCACACACAAATTCATACACTGCACACACTACACCTTTTACAATTTCCACTAACTCATTCAATAGAACCCAATTACCCAATGTCACACCTCCTTTTTCCGACACAGGGTTGGATACAGGAGTTTTTCCAATTTAAGCGACATTATGCGGATTTGGGATTTATTTATTAGTTTCAGAGTCGCCACCCGGATTTTTTACGGTGTTCCGGGACACCATTTATTTATTGAAATCCCAAACCGAGGAAATTTTGACTCTGTTTAAAATGTCCGCGACCAGAAATCTGAGTAAGGAACTTTGTTAACCCGGGAGAAGGTGTTAGGCACTCCCGAATTCCGTGGTTCTAGCACGGTCGCTTAACTATTATTATTTGGCCTAAATCGTCTATTTATTTACATATTTTTTGCCTATTGTGCTTTTAGCCTTTTTCACTTTTTAGCCGCTTTTAATATTTATGGACTTATCTTGAAAACAAGTCACGATGGTGTGCACTTGTCATTTTTAGACACATTATAATTACGCCACATGAAATGCACCCGTAATTACAACATGTGATTTTTATTATAATTTGAAGTTGAAGACGGGGACATGAGTTGTCGCTCCCGAGTGTTGGTTAGGTAGCTTTGGTATAATATTTGATTTTTTATCAAAATTTCGAACTAAAGGTATTCATTCTACCTAGAAGATCTCCTAAAACGATATTCATTGCTCTAAGAGAACATCTTATGGGCTATGGCTTCATCTAGCCCCGTTTTATCACATTGGGCCATCCTAAGTCAGCTCTCCTTATGATAGGACTACTAGTTCTGAAAAGAATTTATTTTTAGGCCATGATGGCAAACGTGGGAATCAGAACATCCCTTGTTCGTTCAGACATATACACTTATGAAATTCAGATATCTAAATATATTACTTGTTAAGTCTGATACGAATGGGCAAGCTGGAATCACTCTATTCTTTCCAGAATTTTATGATTTCTAACACAGACCATACCACATGCGGTTTTATTAATTTTGAAACAGTAATCCTTACCAATTCTAAACAAACTAATCTCATGCATCTAAAGTATTAGAGTTCACGCATATGTATACATTGATTTTTTTTGCAAATTTATGAGACACAAGATAAGCTGAAGATAATCTACTGATTCTATTCATGTTGAAACTCTACTGAATTTGAAATTAACCATTTTTTCCAAAAAATCCAAACAGGGTGTTTATACAGATTTTTCATACATTCTCCTGTCTAATATCATTGCAGAACAGACAAAATGTAAACGCGAGATTTCAGGAACATGAATAAAACTGAAATTAAGCGTACAGTNAGAGGTCAGTTTTAATCCTGACATTGCGCGTGTTTAAACCATACTATCTGGCAGAATTATTTATGCGCTTTCTCGGTGAGTATGATCATAAGAGGATCAACTCTACTCCGGAATGTCATTTTTCATACTCCGGACCTTCAGTCCATGTTAATTCCTTGACTTGGTTATGTAGGCATTTTAAGAGGATAAATCTGATCCTAATAAAGGATTCAGATTCTTTCCTCTAAGGAGCCTTTGATTATCCATTTTTATATACGTAAAAGGTATTTTTCAGCATCCTAGGCTACTGTTTAGGCACGACCTAGGGGTGAATTTGACTATTAAAGAGTC
>MDKI01167661.1:0-91131 GCA_005239505.1 Nicotiana paniculata | reverse complement strand
TTGTGTATTCTAACGACTTGATTGATACGTTAATTCCCTGTGGGATCGACTCTGGGCATAATATCTCGGATTATATTTACAACGCCCGCTTAGTCTTTTATTAGACATAGTTGAGCGTGATCAGTACTACATCCCCTGGTTGTATTTCTCATTGCTAACATAGGGTAAGACATTCCCTAGTAGCATCTCAGAGAGCTACGAGCCTCATCTCATTGTCAACATAGGGTACTACATCCCCTGGTTGTATTTCTCATTGCTAACATAGGGTAAGACATTCCCTAGTAGCATCTCAGAGAGCTACGAGCCTCATCTCATTGTCAACATAGGGTACTACATCCCTTGATTGTATTTTTTATTGCAAATATAGGGTATGACATTCCCTAGTAGCATCCTGAGTGCCACGAGCCTCATCTTATAGCAAACACAGGGTATTACATCTCTGGTTGCATTTTATTGCCAACATAGGGTACGACATTCCCCAGTAGCATCCTGAGAGCCACGAGCCTCATTTTGTTTCCAACACAGGGTACTACATCCCCTGGTTGTATTTCTCATTGCTAACATAGGGTACGACATTCCCTAGTAGCATCCTGAGTGCCACGAGCCTCATCTTACGAAAACACAGGGTATTACATCCCCTGGTTGCATTTTATTGCCAACACAGGGTACTACATCCCCTGGTTGCATTACTTTTTGCCAACATAGGGTACGGCATTCCCTAGTAGCATTTCAAAGCGCCCCGAGTGTCATTTTGTTGCAAACATAGGGTACAACATTCCCCATTAGCATCTCAGAGCCACGAGCCTCATTTTATTGTCAACACAGGGTATTGCATCCCCTGGTTGCCTGCATTCTTGTTAATCTTGGGTACGACATCCCCTATTATTTATAAAAAAAAAGTGTCTTTTTAATTTCTTAGTTCTGCAATAGCAAAGATAGTTTAATGTGTTTTCAATAACTCACAAAAATTTCCTAGTGCAAACTGGGGCAGAAAGTTTTTGTTCGTTTTGTTTGTTTGTGATGGCTTGTAGGTTTTTCTGCAAAGCACAGATTGGATGTGCAAAATGGAATGTTTGGTCTTGATACCAGCCGCAACTAGATTTGACATAATTTATGCGGAGACAGAGAATTTCAAGATCCATCCTTCCATCATCTGATCAAGAAACAAGCCTGCGAGAATATTTCATAGTCTGTTGTATCGAGAGCATCAAGTTTCAGAGTCAATGGGAGAAGCAAGTCAAGAATCAAGACTAAGCTCTAGAAGGAATTTAGATAGGAATTCTGTAACTCTTAGATTTCAAGAGTATGTAATTTTCTTTTTATCTGATGTAATTGTCGGAACTGCGGATCGGAACCTCGACGGAACTTCAATCGGATCTCCATCTAAGCATACTCCATTATTCTTCTTCCACTTGAACTACACGTGACCTGATTCCCTTATAACCCGGGATATGTAGGCAGCCTAAAACCAAGGTTCGGTCGCATCTTTTTCATTTACCTTCTTTTCCTTCTTAAATAATAGTGAGGTAAAAAATCAGTCACCTTGTTCATTTTGTTCGCCTGAAAACTCTCCATGTTTCCAAGCAAAGAGGGGCATGCTGTGAACAACTAATTTTTTACCACACCCAAATTCTATATTATTTTTTGTGTAAATATTTCTTTTAGGTCTAACCTTAATATTTTAAATTTTATCTTACTCTCAATAGGTTTTATTTAAGAAAATAAAATATAAAAAAAAACTACAAAAAAAAAATATATTTTATTCCTATGTTTTAAGTAGAAGAAAATTTATTTATTTGTATATATATATATATATATAACTTGGTTTCTTATAATTTAAATGTAAGTTACAGTAGTATATTTTTTTTTAGCATAATTTAAACATTAGTGTAGATAGTGAATTTTCTTATTTATATATAGTTTTTTTAAGTCTAAAAGTAAGTTGATTGGTATATATATATATAATAATAATAGTAATAATAACATCCATGTTCCACTCACACCCCGACCAACTCTCACGTTTCTCACCCTCACTTCCCACTTCCCCCACTCTTCTTTTCCATCAACACACATACACCAACACATTAACTTCCCACTCATACACTTTATAAAAGGAGGCCAAGAACTGTTTCTTTTAAAAAAGAAAAGATACAGGCTGAAAACCGAAAAAAAAAATTGGAGACCTCCATCTTCACAAAAAAAAAATCAACCGCCTCCTCCTTCGCCGGCTTCCTCCCATCGCCGGAAACAGACCCACCTCCATCGTCTCTGACGCCTCCACCGTGAAGAACAGACCATCACTCCCTCCAGTCTGCTCACACCCATTTTCGTCTCACCTCCCTGGGTTCAAAGAGGGATCGAGAATTCTAAAAAAAAAAAAAAAAGCTTAAGAAAAAACAAAGAAGAAATAAGAACTAGACGTTGGATTAGAAGAGTGATTTCTTTTCTTCTCAGATTTCATAAGCTGCTTCACTTAGCCGATATTCTGTGTAATTTCTGGGATTTTCGAGTTTAAATGGAGCTGCTAAAGGACTGTTTGTTGCTGACTATCGATGGGCTATGAATGAACTCCATTTGTGCTTGTCCGACCGTTGTTGGGTTCAATCGAGTTGTTGTGCCATTTCAATTTTTATGACCCTTTAAATTTTGAAAAGTACAAGTATTGAAGGAAAGGAAAAAGGGAATACATCTTTGACTGTTAAAGGTAATTTTTTACTTTTATTTCTTATTATTGAACTTTGAAATAGTTTATATCAATAAAATCATGAGAGTCTTGCATTTAAATAAATTTTTAATTCATTTGATATGTTCTTTTACTTATTTTTAATTGATTATATGTATATCATTTATATTAATTTTCTTTTGATAAATAGCTCCCTGTTATAATTCTAATTTAATCTTCATAACCGGAAAAAGTATGGTTCACTTTGTGGAATCTCTGGCATATTTTTGATGTAAAAAATTAGTTTTGTCTAATGCATTTTGTTACTCAAATCTATTTGCTTTTATTTATGAACTGGTAATTTTAATTTTACTTTTTGTGATTGTATAATTTTGAGTTGGGTTTTAAATTCGGGAATTGAGCATGGAGTTAATAAGTAATGAAGCATTACCGTCTAATTTAGAATATAGGATACTGTAGTTAAATTTTTTTTGATAAAACAATACAAATTTTCACCACATCTTTTTCCATTAGATTTGAAATTTTTTTTCTAGATAGGTAGGGATGACAAGAGAATTAATAAGTTACCAAAGTGCATAAGATTTTATCCCATTAGATTAGTATTTTCAGATTTGTTATTAAGTAGTCCTTGAGATTAAATGAAAATGAAGTATATGTATCTGGAAATTGAAGATTCACAATTATTGTGGTTGGCATAGAGGTGCTGATAAAATAGTAAATGACCTTAGTCACTGAAATCTTTTAATTAGTACCCTAATTAATCATGCCTTTCATACTATCAGAACATACATTTGTAGTTTCTAAGAGAAGAGTAAATCAACTCAATTTTCTAAAGACAGATGTGAGGGCAGAGTTTACCCGTTCTTTTCCATGACTAAAGTATCGATTTCACTCTTACAATTTACTATCGTGATTATATATACGTTTGCGTGACATAATTATGAATTTTCAAAGTAAGACTTAAGTGCGCGTTCGCGCGACTTTGGCTAAATTTTCCTTAAATAATGGGAGCGTATTAAAATTGCGTACACGTACGCGTGATATGATTTAAGCGCCGATATTTAAAATAAAATCAAGGTACAAGTTCGCGTGACTTTGGCCAAATAATTTAATATTAAAGGGCTATCAATTATGTACACGTACGCGTGGTATAATTTTTAGTGCATTAAGTAATACGAGTACACGTAGGCGTGACTCGTCTCAAGATAATTTCTTAGAAGCGGTAAAAAATATATAAAAGTGCACATAGGTCTTAAAAATCAGTAATTCAACAATTTAGGTCAAGTTTAATCATTAAGTGACCGTGCTAGAACCACGGAACTCGGGAATGCCTAACACCTTCTCCCGGATAACAGAATTCCTTACCCGGATTTCTGTGTTCGCGGACTATAAAACAGAGTCAATTCTTCCTCGATTCGGGATTTAAACCGGTGACTCGGGACACCATAAACTATCCCAAGTGACGACTCTGAATTTTAAATAAAATAATCCCGTTTCGATTGTCACTTAAAATGGAAAAACTCCCATATACCCTTCAAGGGGTAGTAAAAAGGAGGTGTGACAACATGCAAAAATCATGATGAGTTAATGTGCTTTTAAGCATGTGCTTATTCCCAAAATTCAACTTTTGCCTCAAGAAAGCGAAGTATATTATTTTAAATTTGTTCAAAATTATTTATAGTACGCTATTGTTTTGCGAAGAAATTAAAGCGCAAAGGGCAAACTATCCCAAATGTTACACTATATTTGCCACAACATGTCTTCTCACCCAAACAATCATATATTGCATTTTCAAGAGAGATATCAATATTAACCATAAAAGTTCTAATCATGATGGAGCAGCCAAGGAATCAGAGGACAATATACACCAAAAACTTCATTTACGAGAAAATCTTAAGTAAGATATGGTCACACTGCATATGGAACAACTATAAGTACATATAATATTATCTAAGTAACTTAACTAAACTGATTATTCATGTATCTTTAAATAGTGTTCAATCATTTTAAATTTACGCAGTATAAAGAAAAAGCAATCAGGTAATAACATCACTTTTTAGAGTTTTAGTGACTGTTGCATTTTTCACAATTTAAGCATTTTTTCTCTTGCATATGCATGTATATATGCATTAATTATATTTGTTGTTCCTTATATAAATAATCGACTAAATATCTATATGCCAATTATAAACGTGTATCCATAGAAACTAGTATTATATAAAATATGTATTCTAGGAGTTTTTATATTATATATCACCCAACCCAACACTATAATTTGAGGAAGATGTATATTGGTGAAGGTAAATCGAATGAGTGTTGATTAATATTAATGAATTTATTTGGGTGAAACTCGTCCTACATTTTAAGATCCATTTGGTGATATTTTAAACCAATTTTAAGTGGAGTATTGGAGTTTCTTAAGCTGAAATTTGACGGAGAGAATGATGGTAGGCTATAAACTCATGTTTTAGTTGTATTTTGCACTCTAGTTACTGCACTTAGTTTTTGTTTGAGCTTAATTGATGATGATTTGTACTTATTACATATTTTATGCCTTGTAGGAGATGATTTTACATTATGAAGACATTTTGGAGCTAAACTGGATAATCTAGAGCTTGAAGTCGGAGTAAAAGCCCAAAGAATTAAAATGGGATCGCCTGCAGGGATCGAGTATCAAAAAGTGAGAAAAAAATCCCACACTGAGAAAATTACACTACCAACATGCGGCGAGACAGTGCAACTGAAGATTTCTGACCAAAAAATGCTCTCTGAACTTGTCCATTAGCACACCGTGTGGTAAGTCGCGAGGCGTGCCACGCCTGTGCAATTTCACCGATAAATTTTCCACTTCGGTTTGGAAAAGGTAGGTTCGTTCGGACCCACTTCAACATTGTATAAATATACCATGATTTTGAGAGTACTTTTCTCCTACGGAAGAATGGAAAAGCATTGGAGACTCTAAGGCATAAAAATTCATTATTATTCCATTAACTCAATAGTCGAGTTTGGATTGAATTCATATTTTCTTACTTAATTTTATAGGTGATGATTTCTCCTACTGTTATTGAGTAGTTTTCCCTTAAGGTTTTGGCAGACATGGTGTATTGATGATTGAGTAGGGATTCGATTCTTGATAATTGCTTGAATTTATTGATTGAGTTTTGAACTATACTGTGAAGTTGTTCATTATTTTTCTTAATTGAAAGAGGATTTTTATTTTGAATTTTTTTACATCTTATGCTGTAATTTAAATTTGTGATTCATCTAGGTAATCAAAAAGGCCTATAGAATTATTAATTGAACTAGAAAATAGGAAAATATTTGTGAGAAGTTACCTTTTGGACTGAAGCCACCATTATATTCATAGCAGTTGATCACAGTGCTTCAATTGGATTATTTTCGGAATTTAAAGTTTAATCAAAAGAGGAACCTTAACTTCAAATGTAATCTAATATCTGGTGAATTCGTGAGAATCAATAGTATTTTAAAAGTGAACTAATTCAAGAGTTGGATCCCGAGTTAATTCTCTTACACCTGTCTAGTCAATGGCCTTTGATTCTACCACTGATATTTCTATGTTTCTCAATTCTTATTTTCGTGATCATTTGATAATTTCTTTAATTTTAGTAGTTAATTGTAGTTGATAAACATTTCATTCAAAGTATTAATCATTCTGGATAGAAGCTAACCAAAAATTATTTGAATATTGTTTAAATCCAATTCATGTGGAGATGATAATTAAACTATACTATCTTTGACTAGCGAGTATTAAATTTCGTGTTGTGTTTTGCGCTCGTCAAATTTTGGTATCGTTGTCGGGATTGACAATCTGGTAATAATTCAAGAACTAATTTTATTTTCTTGTATTCACGTTTTCTCACTAGTGTGTAGGTAACAACCTTAATTTCTCTGGTGTATGACGTGATCTTCTTCAAAGTAAGTGATACCTTACGAACTGGAGTTGGAGAAACACCTGTGACAACTGAGAAAAGACAGAGGATTCACCTGAAATTTCTTGGGGTAATCTTCGACCCAAGAACATATAGCTAAAAAAGGTGATGATGGAGTCGATTTGGCTGCAAGAGAAGCAATTCAATTATAAGAAACCGCCGCAAAGGGCAATTGGTGAAGTAGCTTTGAGAGATACTGATGAAATAGTCGACAGGGAAGGAGGACAAAGATTCAACTTGAACCGACCTCTAGTTGAAGATGCATTCGAAAATGTGGGTCCCAAGGTTGGCAGATCATTGAGTGACTACGCCAGACCATCCTACAATCAGGGACTATCGAGTGTCAAATCTCCACCCATAGAAGCAAATAATTTTGAGTTAAAGCAAGATTGCTTCAAACCATCCAAAACAACTATTTCTTCATAGGGAATGTGAATGAAAACACGACCACTCAATTGATGGATTTTGAGTAAATCATGAACACATTCTAGTATAACGGAGTGTCAAAAGATGCAGTCCTTTTCATTGAAGGATTATGCGAATCACTGGCTTCGAAGCCTACCAACTGGGTCGACAGGACATGGAAAGATATGACAAAACAGTTTCATGAAAATTACTTCTCATCCGCAAAAATAGGGAAATTTAGAAGAAAAATCCATAATTTTTTTCCAGAAAGACATTGGAATTGTCTTCGAAGCTTGGGAAAATTCAAGGAGTTAGTGAGAAGGTGTCAGCAAAATGGAATCGAATTGTGGATACATCTCCATTATTTTTGGGATAGACTGACACCCTCACAGAGAACTCTGAGTAATGCAGTTGGAGGTCCATTAATGAAGAAAACCCCATAGGAGATAGTATCTGTCCTTGATGAATTGTCTAAGGATGCTAACCAATAGCCCGTTGAGAGTAATGATAGAAGAAAATCAGCAGGAGTTCACCAGGTGGACTCTAACACATTATTGCAAGCCCAGCTAGACACCATGGCCAAAGAAATAATGAAGTTGACCCTAGCCAAGTCACAGAATGAGCCTCAAGAAGCATGTGATTTTTGGGGAATGGGACACCCTACTCATGTGTGTCAAGCTTAAGCTGAGGAAGTTAATGCTATGGGAAACTACGAAGGTGGAAATAACTCCAATTCTCTGGATCAAAGACATATGGTCTTCTCATGTAGTTCACCAAGTGGCAGTTTGAACTCGTGGAAACAAAATAATCCTAGACCCAGGGTCAATGACCTCCAAATTTTCAGAACCAACCGAGGCAGCAATACCAGCCACTACAGTCAAATCAATCTAGTACGGAAGATCCCATGAAAACTTCCACTAACAAATCTGAAGAGAGGCTCGATACTCACATTTCTGCTATTTGAAATCTGGAAAGACAAGCGGGCCAAATTGCCAGCATGTTGTCTGAGAGGGCTCCTAGGACTCTACCATCTAACATAGAAAAGAGCCCAAAAAAAACAATCAAGGTGTATCTCTGAGAAGTAGGAAAACATTGATTGATCCAGTTGTGAAAAATAAACTTGAGGTGGTGAGCAAACAAACTGATACAATGGAGGAGAAAAAGAGCGGAGAATGAAATAAGAGAGTAATGAGGTACAAATGGAGGTTAAAGAGAGCAGACACATGCCAGATTTACCATTCCCTCAAAAGATGAAGCAAAAAAAATTAGATAAGTGCTTTGGAAAGTTCTTGGAGATGCTCAAGCAACTATATGTGAGTATTTCCTTCACATATGTTCTCACTCAGATGCCATCTTACGCTAAGTTCTTGAAGGAAATCTTGTCCAATAAGAGGAAACTAGAGGAAACAATAGCGGTCAAGATGAATGCTCACTATAGTACCATATTGCAAAATAAAATTCCTCAAAAGTGTGGAGATCCAAGAAGCTTCACTATACCATGCTCATTGGGGAGTGATAAATTCGACAAGGCTATATGGGACTTTAGCGCTTCTATAAATCTAATGCCTTCGTCCGTGTTCAGGAAACTTGAAGGTGAGCTTAGAGTGATCAAGTCCAAACCAATGTCCTTGCAACTGGCGGACCAGACCACCATTTAACGTGAAGGAATCATTAAAGATATTCTAGTTTGGGTGGACAAGTTTGTGTTCCCCGTAGACTTTATTGTGGTGGACATGGAAGTGAACAAGGAGGTGCCTCTAATTCTAGGGAGGCCTTTTCTATGTACATATAGAGAAATTTTTGATATCTAAGAGGGGCATCTCATGCTCAGAGTGGATAACGAGAAAGTGGTATACCAGATGAAGAGAATGATCAAATATTCTAGTGATGAGGCATATGCCTAATCATGTTTTAAGCTTGATGTTGTTGGGGAGTTAGCTGAAAAATACAAGTTTGATAAGCTTGTAATTGGACATTTTAGAGAGGTGTATTACTCAGTCTAGCACATTGCAGTATGAAGATCCTGAAATCAAGAAAGAGGTTGAAGCTCTTAAGACTGAGAATCAAGTAGTTGGTGATGAGGAACTCAAATGGGAGGCGTCTAAGCCTACTGTGAAATTGAAGTCCTCCCCTATTCACTTGAAATATGCTTTTCTTGAGATTAACAATTTTTCTGTGATTGTTTTTGCTTACTTGATAAGTGCACAAAAACAGAAGCTGGTAGAGATGCTGAGCAAGTACAAGAAAGCCATTGGCTGGATCATATTTGATATTCAAGGATTATTCTACCCATTTGCATGCACAAAATTTGGTGGAAGAAAATAACAAGCCAGTAGTACAACCCCAATGCAAGCTGAACAAGAATCTGGAGGAGGTAGTGCACAAGGAGATTATCAAGTTGTTATATGCGGGAGTGGTTTTTCCTATCTCTAATAGCCAATATATCAACCATGTGTAAGTTGTACCTAAGAAGAGGGGCATAACAGTGGCAAAGAATGAAAACAATGAATTGATCCCAAAAAGAACAGTCACAAGGTGACTAATGTGCATTAATTATAGGAGGTTAAATGATGTAACAAGGAAAGACCACTTCCCACTTCCCTTTATTGATCATATCCTCGAAAAGGTGGCTAGACATGGTTGTTACTATTTCTTGGATGCGTACTATGGCGAAAATAAAATACCCATTACCCCTGAATATGTTGAGAAGACTACTTTCACTTGCCCTGCAGGAATTTTATATTATAGGAGAATGCATTTTGGGTTGTGTAATGTACCGTTCACTTTTTAGAGTGCATAATGTATATCCTCTTAGATTTGAACGGGAAGTGCCTACAGGTATTCAAGGATGACTTCACTATATTTGGTGATGATTTTGATGACTGTATGAAGAACTTGGAACTTGTGCTCAAAAGTTGTGAAGCCACTCACCTGGTTATTAACTGGGAGAAGTGTCACTTTATGGTGAAAAGAGAGAAATATTCTAGGCCACAAGGTGACTGCACATGGCATTGAAGTTGACAGAGCAAAGATTGCTGTAATTTCTAGACTTTTACCACTGATTTATGTTAAGAGCATAAGTGTTACACCCCATGTTTTCGTACGTGAAAGTACGCCATAAGTAAATTGATGTAAGCTCGAAAAGGAGATGTTACATTCCGAATTTTCGTACGTTAAAGTTTCGTAACAAAAATAATCGATGTAAGTTCGGGAATGAGATTTATTTTGGGATTATAAGTATTACTCTTTTTCAAACAAGTGATAAGTTAATTCGTGAAGGTGAGAGGGTAAGAGAATCGAAGAAAATGAGTTCTGTCGAAGTTTGATAATTTAGGGATAAAATACGGTCCAAGCTATAATACCCCATATTCATGGACTAGTATCATACAATGTACCACATGACCATGATAGTCAGGTGTATAAGTATATTAAAAGCAATCGGTATTTTAAGTAATTTGAGATAATTCTTAATTATGTGGGTAATTGGTTAATTATTGGTTAATGGGAGATTAACAAATTAATTAAGGAGTTAAGTGGATAATTTTTGGATAAGCCTTATAACCATTAACGTGGCAGCTAACCTTTCTCAAATGAATGACTCTTAATTCATTTGATAAGGTGTCTTATTTGGAGGCTAAGTCATCACCTTAGTGGGGCCCACACCCACTAAGGTATAAGACTTTTCTAATTCACAAAGAGAAGTGAATGAGAATTAAACAAGATAACCTCTCTACATCATTAAAGGGAATGGAAATGCTTGCTAGAGATTCAGATGGAATTCTCCAAAAAGAACTCATGTGAACCTTTACAATGCTATTGCAACGTGAATTACAAATTCTAAGAGAGCACGGTACAATCTTTCTCAAGAATATCATACGAATTTTCCCTACTTCGACTTGCCGTTACGTGTTTCATCACAATTGGCGTATGTTAGAAGGATTGTCAAGAGAATCGGCTCAGGTATGTTAAGAATAAGACCTTCTATCATTTTGGCATGATCTCGTAACTACATATTTTTTATAACGAGTCATAAAGAGAATTTCATACTCCCGAATTTATATATATTATCCTAGTCTCATAAGTTATTGTATTCTCCCTTATCGGGACTTTATATTCAATTGAGCATTGTCTTCTTCCAGTCAAGAGAGCAGAGGGTCTCTCTATATATATACAGTGTTACAGTATTTTCACCACCATCGAGCTATAATCGGTGGGCAGGCCCCTATTGACAACCTCTGATCAGATGGTAAGTTACATACTAAGCCTATTATTGTCGAGCGCCTATGAGCGAGCCCAGTATGGCCGAGATACAGAGTACAGTATGGTCGAGAGCCTATGAGCGAGCCTACTACGATAGAGCAGTTATATATACCGAGCCCTATAAGGCCGGATATCCATTTTACTTACTATATTGAGAGAGTTGAGTCAGTATCAGCAGGTAAGCATATCTTCAGATTATCTTTGACTCCCAGTTACTTTCAGTTATTATATTATCAATTCAGTTTCAGATTTCAGTTATTATATTGCCTTACATATTCGGTAAATTATTTTGTACTGACATCCCTTTGGACGGGGACGTTGCATTTCATGCATGAAGGTTCTGATAGACAGACGATTAGACCTCCTCAGTAGGTGTTGCCCAAGTTCAACTTGATCGATAAGCTTCGCGTCCTTCGGAGTTGCCGGGTCCAGAGTTTTGGGTACATCTTGTTTATATATGCATATAGGTTAAGGGTATGTCGGGGCCTTATTCCGATCACAGTACATCCATCAGCAGAGGCTTGTAGACATATCATGTTGGTTAGTGCAGTATGTTGGGTTTGTAAGCCTTGTATGTATATTTTGTTGGTTTGTCAGCTGTAGTAGTTATGACGGCCTTGTCGGGCCATCTTTGCTTTGATGTTTAGTCAGCGTTCGCAAATTGCCTTGAAATGTGTCCCATGGACAAAGTATGACATTATATGTTCAGAGTCCCTTAGTCGCAAGTTGGTACGCAAGGATAGGTGAGGCACCGGGTGCCGGTCTCGCCCCCCAGGTTCGGGGCGTGATAAAAGTGGTAACAGAGAAGTTCTGTCCTAGGGAGTCTACAATCCGTGTCTAGTAGAAGTCTTGTTTATGGGTGTGTCGTGCACCACACTTATAAGCAGGAGGCTACAGGACATTTAGAATTGTCACTCTTTCTTCTTACTCTAGATTGTGTGGTAGAGCTTAGTTGTAAGATTTCAATTTCCTAAACTCTATCTTATTCATAATACGACGATGCCTACATCCAGAAAGACGGTTGGTAAGAGAGATAGCTGTCGAAGAATTGAGTCAGAGGAACTGATTTTGCATCATGATTATGATGAGTAAATGTAAAGTTTTCAGCAGCACATGTGTGTAAGCTTCTTGATAAGGAGCCTTAAGGTAAGAATATCTACCCATATGGTGAAAAGCAACGGGAGATTCTGGAGGTAGATATAAGTTTTAACAAGTAAAAGAAGCAAGGTGAAAGAAAAAATTACTAGTATTTACAAATTCAGGCAGAGCAATATAAGCCTTTTGAGTTACCTTTGACAATAACAGAGGTATGTACAAATGGCTACACCCATCTCATTTATGTCCTATGGAAGTTAACAGAAGTAGTATAAGAGAAGGATGAATATCAGGATCCGACTGGGGTTAGAGTGACCCAAAATACAGAGGTATGTACAAATGGCTACACCCATATTGCAAATGTGTTAATAGGTCTCCTTGTGGGACACCCAGATGGTGCACTCTAAAATAGTACAATTGGATATGAATACTACAAAGATAGGTACCGGAAGCCTTGAAGGGATAAATATTACCTTAGTGTGGCTCCCGTCCCTAGTAGAGAAAGAATGTTAGGCAACCCGAAGAACCAATGGATGGATCAAGGGATGCTAAAATCAAAAGAATGTCTTGTTCGAGTTTTCAGAAAAAAAAAGTGATAGACATAAATGTTAGAGGGAAATAAGAATAGAGTTAATGAAGCATTACGAGTAAGATATGATACATGGATGACAATGGTAGATCAAAAAGATGATAGTATTAAAGAGTCTATAGTCAAGTGAAGGAAAAGACGAGAGGTGACAGGCCTTGAGACAACAAAAGATTATAGGCCATAAAGTCATATCCTCATTTCGAGAAATAATTTCATGACTCTAACATGATTAACAGAAGGAAAAGCTAGACCCCAGAGTAATAGAAATCAGTATGGAATGGTAAAGGAAGAATGCGATAAATAAAATAAGAAAGGGATAAGGTTGCACTTATTCAAATCCAATAGATATCCTACGATTCTAGAACATTATGCAAACACGACGTCAAAGAGAGGAAGTAAGGGTTCCTTCCAAGAATGTTATTGATGGATAAGGAGCCAGTGCGAGACGTAAGTTAAGAAAAAGAAAATAACCCAAGGAAGATTATGCGGAATATTGATATGAGAATGGGATAACAAGTAGTTAGTAATTGATTAAGGAAGAGCCTAGTTATGGCTAGATAAGAGGATACAGACAAATCAACAGATCGTGAGAGATAAACATAGTGAGCCCCAACATCGGGAATTCAGTCTCGTAGATATGACATCGTGATCCTTGAGAAATATTCAGATAGGAGTTGGGTAGTTAAAGGTACCGTATGATTGTTACAGAGATAAAAGAGAGAGCCATTGGGAAGACAGTCAAAACTACATTTCAGAAGCAAATGTACGAGCACAAGGGCGTGAAGATAAGTAGCTACAGATAATTATAGACGAGGAATGACATTAATAATTCTGTCGAGTAGACGATGTAATAAGATCGCAGCTTTACAAGAGTCAGAGGGTCCTCCCTAAGTACTACAATGTAAGGCTAGCTGAGGAAATAAGGAAGAAGGCTTCAACCTAAGCATAGTGACTTGACGAAGAAGTGGTCATGTAAAACAATCTCACAAAAACATTGTATGCACTCCATAAGAAAGCGGCACCTATCATGGCTAATGAACGGGAAGTAAAAGCAAAAGCAGGATTCGAGATCATGTGAGTTGCACAAAAATTCCGGCATGCGTGGGAATTAAGATAAGCTAAGTATCACGCAACAAGAGGAAAGAAAGGCCAGGAAAGGTAATAGCTTACATTTAAAGAAAGTCGAGAAGGAACAAAAGGAATTATTTGATCCATGATCCAGAGTTAGATACAAATGCAATTAAGATTTTAGAGTATTACCCATGCAGCATATATGTTGACAATCATACAGTCGTAGAAGACTCCGGTATAAGTTAAAAGAAAGAATTGAGTCCAGGTCATAGACGAAGGATTAAATTGTTTAAACATTGTATCATGGATATTCCATAGTGCCCATGAAAGGCTAAAGTAATAGATAATACTAGAAACCGCAGATTGGGAGATATCTTAAGCCTACATAAAGGCCGATCAGAAGGAAGAGAAAACTAAAGAGTTACATCAACTAAGTAAATTAGGAGTCTGATTATTGGACCTAGAAAGTTATAGACATCATGATTGAGGACATTGCAGAATCACTCTTAATATCAAAGGTACAAGAGATATAGTACAGTAGCCATATTCTATAACGTCTCTATGATAAAGCCAGTTAGAAGAGTACCATCCCTATAAGAAGTCAGTATTAAGCTCCCACCAGATTGTGTATGCACCAAAGTTGCAAGTACTATAATAGAGCTTCAAGTTATGGACATGAATTATACCTATGTGGAAGGGAGGTCATGAAACAGATACAAGATAGGATGAAAGAGTTTAAAATAAGTAAAGTAAAGGTGAACAACGTACGAGATACTCAAATGCAGAAGGTTGTGAATAGTTCATACTTCAAATAAAAGGCTAGAAACGCGGGGATTCAGTATCTAGGAATGATAGCGGCATACCTTCCAGCCTATGGTTTCTAGGTATCGAGAGGTCTAGTTAAGGAAGTAAAGAAGAGTTTGAGACGATGTGATGTCCCACTTGATGATCCAGAATAACATAAGGAAATCTATGGTGCAAAAAAGTTGAAGGAAGGTGGTGAATAATATAAATAGATATTTGTAGGTCGCAAGCTAAAGTATGGTAAAGTGACACGGTTTTAGGAAGACAGGAGTAAGGATTAGAAAGGGCGAGTGAGAAGGTGACGAAAATGGATAAGTCCTCATGATTAAGACCATGAAAACAAGAAAAGCTGATGGTTTCTCTAAGTTATACAAAGCTCAATATAGCTTGAATGAACTCAAAGGAGTCTAAGACTAATAGCATTTAGAAGAGATGGAATGATGCCCTGGTAGTAGAATGGGGTGTAATTGTAATATATAAAAGATGATGTTGGGCCTGCGATTGAGTAATGATTTCATGAATTATACAGGATTAAAATACCCACATAAGGTAAATCACATTAGGATGCTATGAAATACGATTATGGAAGTATAGTATAGTATCGCCCCCAGGTGGATCAGTAAAATCACTTCAAATGTTCCACGATGCAACGTGAGCTTAGTGATTACATAAGAGGTTTCAAGTTATCAGTGGTAGATTGTAGATCAATATTGAGGTGAATCAACAATGGATGGACAAAAGTCACAAAGTATGAGATGAGACTAGGCCATCATTCTTTAGATGAATAGTAATGAGGAAGCATTAGAGGATTTAGATCTTTACATATGGGATAAGCAACGAAAGTAACCTGGATTTGGTAGTGGACACAGTAACGATAAATCGAAGTAAGAGTTATGGCAGTAAAGTCATACAGATGGATAAATAGATCTATGAAATAAGGTATAACAAAATTCGTAATTTCAATAAAGTACCGAGCAAAGAATTTTAGTATACATACAGATACCCAGAGAGACATCTTATCAAAACCTGTATACGTTTACAAAGTAAGGCCTAGAGATTAGCTAAAAGCTGGAGGAAAAAGGAGAGAAGAGTTGCATAGATACATTTACAAGGTTAGAGTCGTACAAGCTGCATGATAGAAGGTAGCAATAGTTATGAGATTGGACGGATTCCGACTACAAGTCGTGGTGTGAGAAAGAGGTCTAAAAGGGGGAATGTCCTGCCTTTGGAATTATTCACAGAACAGTTGCCTAGATGTCAAGGAGAGTACTAAAGTATTCAAAAGACATAAATTATGAAAATGATAAGTGTATCAGTCAACATTCAAGGACGAATGTTCCAAATGGGGGAATGATATTACACCCCATGTTTTCGTACGTGGAAGTACGCCATAGGTAAATTGATGTAAGCTCGTAAATGAGATGTTACATTCCGCATTTTCGTACGTTAAGGTTTTGTCGTAAGTTAATCGATGTAAGTTTGGGAATGAGATTTATTTTGGGATTATAAATATTACGGTATTTCAAACAAGTAATAAGTTAATTCGTGAAGGTGAGAGGGTAAGCGAATCGAAGAAAAGGAGTGTCGCACCCCTTTTTTTCCTTGTGGAGTTCGGGTTTCGACATTTTGGGACAACTCCCTTCCTTTTGGGACAGGGTATGGGATTTGAAGAGTCGCCACCTAACGGATTGAGGTGAGTTAGGACACCTAAAGCAAATAACTGATAAACCGGTTTACATCACCAGATTGGGTAAGGGTTCGAAATTACCTTGAGGGGAAGGTGTTAGGCACCCCTCGAGGTCCACAATGATGGGTCCCGGCCAAACTCAATTTAAGTAAATTAGTCTTTAAAGGAAAATAAAACAATTTAAAAAACAAATAGAGATTACTTTAAAACGGAAATTAAAGGGGTCCTAGGTTTATTAGCCTATAGGATCACTTCTATGCAATACTCGGTAACCTTCCTCAAATAGAGGTGTTACGGCGTAGCATTAGCGCACAGGTCATCATCTCCTTTACTGCCAAGTTACCCTCCCCTTTTCAATTATTATCTAAGCGTTCTAATAGCATTTGGTATGTATCCTATGCGTGCACTACCCGTCCCTTACCTATGTCCCTGGAGGTGTTTAGGACCTATACTTAAGGTGGTCCTAGACTCACCTATGCTGCTTAAAAGGGGAAATCTAAGTGACAAAAAACCAAGTAAGACTGTCACATAAGGAGCAACTAAAGGCTCATATTTACATCCACAAATAAACATACAGTTGCACGCTTATTCAAACAAGCCGTTGTAAACGATTTAGAGGGCTCCTATAGGCAGGATATCTAAATGAGCAAAAACAGAATGTATAGCAGTTTTATTAAAGCGAGGCTGTGAGTATACATCAGTTTGCCTACTGATTTTTTATCACTTACTAAATCTGGGCATGTTTCAAGGAGAAAGAAAATCACAATTTTTAAACCCAAGATTTTTATTATCCTACAGGCTTGCCTAAGTGATAACCGGGCAGAATCCTATGGACATGGTATCTAAACTGTAAACCAGTGATTGATTTTAACAGGCAGATTTCATCTTTTTAGATCTTATTGGCATGTTTTCTATGTGCTAAAACTGATTACAAGTATTATTTCCTATAAACATGATATCTAAACACATAAACTGATGTTTACACTTACTTCCTATAGGCATAATGTCTAAGTGTCAAGACTGGATTTTACACTTATTTCCTATGGGTATGATATCTAAGTGAACGGAGATGTTAACAGAATGTTAGACAAGTTTTAATTCCCAAAGAAGATCCTACATGCATGATTTCTAATGCACATTGAGACTTGAGAAAATGCATAAACATGGATTTTGATGCAGAATTGATAAACGTCCTATTAACAGGATTTCTAGGATTCAAGTGCGAAATTCAGGACTACAAATAATGAGATAAGTCCTATAGGCATGGTCTCTAATGCATATAAATAAAGGAGAGAGGCCGGAGTTGAGCATTTAAATATTTTTTAAAACATTTGCAGAAACCCTATTGAGAATCAAAACCCTAGCTTTAGGGGAAAATGAAATTGATTGATAATAGCGGTAAAAACGAAAGAATCTTAAAGAAAAACTATTAAACAAACTCCAAACACTTCAGATCTCAAGAGATCTAAACCTATTTGGCCAGAAATAGTTAGGTTTGTACACAATAAACAGAGGTAGAAAATCGAGTTTTAGACTGGAGATTTAAAGCCATGAAAACACGAAAAAACGATAATACTTACAAACAATGGGTGAATACAGACAGATCCACCAAGATACAGAGGGACTCGAACCAGGTCTGTTCGAATCTCTTCGAGATTCTGTCATATAACATGGAAGTCGAACACCCAGTAGAGATAGGAGGCAAGATAAAGCCAAGAATTGAAGGAATAAACCATGAATCGAATGGGGTTCAGGTGACGGCGGGTTAGGGTTAGGGGAGGTTGATAGAGAAGAGAGGAGGAAGGGATTTAGGGGGCGGCGGATTTTTCGAAATGAGCAGGGTTTGGAGGGTTATGGGTTAATTAAAATGGTAAGAAATATCCTGGACCGTTGATCTCTGAGATCAACGGCCAGGATTCAATATGGGGATTGGGTGGGTTTAAAGAATTGTGTTATGGGTATTGGGTTAATTGGGATGGGGTAATATTTTGGCTAAGGTCCGAAATTAAACAAATTAAAAGAGGCTATTTGTTAAATACCCAATTGATTTGATAAATAATTTGTTAAAAATAGTCAATAAATTATAAAAATGATTTTAAATAATGACTTAATATTATAAAATACAAAATGTCATTTTCTAGTGAAATAAGGCAATTATACACACATGGATTATTATTGCAAAGTTATCGCAATTATAACTTACAAATGTAAATATGATTATGCATAAAATAATTAAAGCTTAATATAAATATAAATGATAAAAATTAAGCAATAAAATTATTATAAAATCCTTTGTGATGCAATTAATAATTATATAGATAATAAAATGATGGAATAAATTAATTTAAAATCCTTTAAAACTACATAAAATCATGGAAAAATACTAATTGATGCTCGTGCATTATTTTTGAAAATATATATGCATTTTGGAAATGTTATATGAAAAATTAGGTATCAACCGCTGTCCCTCTTTACCTGGGAATGATGAAATAGTTGTCGGGTAAAGATATGATGGCCAATTTTGATCGAGTAAGGTGATTCGAGAGACATAGGCCGTATCTAGTTTCTGAGCTGCCTACATATCCCTAGTTATATAGGAATTACGCCGTGTGTAGTTCTGGATCCACTGGAAAAATATACCGATGCAGTTATCACAAGGACAGATATAAGGTTTCGAATAGGTGAAATGGTTATGGTGAGCGGTCAGGTTTGAAATAGAATGAAGGAACTGGAGCTGGATTGCTCCCGTTGGGGTAATGGTTGCTCATCAGGTTACCTGCAAATCAAAATATGCGCTGCAAGCATATATCTTTGCGAGAATTTAAACATGATGCAAATTCCCTTCAGACCATGAGAATTGTCTATGGACGGTTGAGGATGACGTCCTTAGACCATGATGTCCCAGGCCATGAATTGAGCGGTAAGGGATTCGTTGGCCATGAAATGGTGTTCTCAGGCCATCAAAATAATGCCTCCGAACCATGACAGCTTTGAATAATGATATGCAAGTTTTGAGAGATCCTCAAGCCATGGCATGGTGTCTTCCGGCTATGAAGATGATGCCTTAAGACTATGACGCTTTCGGACAAGCTGACGATATTTCAGCCCATGAGGTGCAAAGACATGATTCTATGAGCGACAAGACAAGGCTTAGTCTTGCATGGAGTTGAGGGCAGAGCTTAGCCCGAGGGAATAGAATAAATAATGCAAGGAGACAATGCTTAGTCTCATGAGGGATTCTGGTCAGTGGTTAGTCCCACTCAAAGAGAAGGCAGGGCTTAGCCTTAGGCAAGTGAAGGCAATGTTTAGCCTTATGCAGATAGGGAAGCATGGCTTAGCCTCATGAAAATATTGAGACAGAGCTTAGCCTCACGCAAATAGAAGGCAGAGCTTAGCCTTATGCAAGGTTCGAGACAATGCTTAGTCCCATGCCAATAGGGAGGCAGGGCTTAGCCTCATGTAGGGTGGAGGCAATGCTTAGCCTCATGCAAACAGGGAGGCAGGGCTTAGCCTCATGCAAAGTTCGGGACAGAGCTTAGCCCCATGCAAGGTGGAGGCAATGCTCAGCCTCATGCAAATAGGGAGGCAGGGCTTAGCCTCATGCAAAGTTTGAGACAGAGCTTAGTCTCATGCAAATAGAAGGTAGAGCTTAGCCCTATGCAAGGTGGAGGAAATGCTTAGCCTCATGCAAGATTTGAGACAATGCTTAGTCTCATGCAATGAATAAATAATATGTGATAGCAGACTATTTCTTAGCTGGGAATGAGTGCGATATCTTTGTTGTTATGAAGGTTGTGATTCCAAGGTGTGCATATTCCTTGTCCTGCATTCAAAGAAATATTGTGAGTTTTGCAGGGGGAAGGTTGGTTCGTGTCTTAGTCTGCTTGCTTGATTTGTTCCGCTCTGTCGGAAGATCCTGTTCAAATTACTGGGGCAGCACTTGCTAAAGCAGAGTTTATTTCAAAAGCAGGCATGCATAGTTTTACATAGTAAAATACAGTTTAGAAATTGGTTAGATGAACCAGTGACTGTGACACGATCAGAGACATCGCGACTTCTTCTTCCATAGAATTTTGAGGGTCCTCAAAATTCTGCCTCAGTTGACTAGACAACATTTTTGGCTGCTCTATATGCTGCGATTGGCTGGACTTGCTTCGAAATTTTGAGGGTCCTCCTCAAAATTCTACCCCGGTGATGGGGAAAATAGAAATTTTATTGAATTGTGACCGAACCCATAGGGCTGCCTATGTATCCCCTCTTAAACGGGAATCAGTTCGAGCGTAGTTCAATTTAGATCATATGAGGAGACATAAATAGTTTACACATAGTATCATTTGACTGCATTTGAATTGATAGGCTTTGGCCAGATTTCTCCGTCCATTTCTGCGAGTATGAGTGCTCCTCCTGTCAGTACCATGTGGACCATGTAAGGACCTTTCCAGTTGGGAAATAATTTCCCTTTGGCTTCATCTTGATGTGGAAAGATCTTCTTTAACACCAGCTGTCTCGGTGTGAATTGTCTTGGTTTGACTCTTTTGTTAAAAGATCTGGACATTATGTTCTGATAAAGCTGGCCGTGGCACACTGCATTCATCCTTTTTCCGTCTATGAGGGATAGCTCCTCATAGCGGCTTATTATCCATTCTGCGTCGCTGAGCTCGGCTTCTTGTATGATTCTCAAGGAAGGAATTTCCACTTCGACGGGAATTACAGCCTCAGTACCATAAACCAGCAAATAGGGAGTTTCCCCGGTTGATGTGTGGACTGTGGTACGGTATCCCAGTAAGGCAAATGGTAGCTTCTCGTGCCATTGTTTGTGATTTTCTCAATTTTCCTCAGTATCTTCTTGATGTTTTTGTTGGCAGCTTCCACGGCTCCGTTCATTTGGGGTCTATACGTTGTGGAATTCTTGTTGATTTTGAAAGTCTCACACATGGTTTCCATCAGATCACTATTGAGATTGGCGGAATTGTCAGTGATGATGGATTCTGGAACCGTAAACCAACAAAAAATTCGTTCGCGAACAAAATCCACAACGACCTTCTTGGTTACAGCTTTGTAAGATGCAGCTTCAACCCATTTAGTTAAGTAGTCGATAGCTACTAAAATAAACCGATGTTCGTTTGAGGCGGTGGGCTCGATTGGACCAATGACATCCATTCCCCAAGCGAAAAAGTGCCAAGGTGAGATTGTTGCATTAAGCTCGTTTGGTGGCACTTTTATCATATCTGCATGTTCTTGACATTGATAGCATTTCTGAACATACCAGATGCAATCTGTTTTCATGGTCATCCAAAAATAACATGCCCTGAGTATCTTTTAGCCAAGACAAAGCTGTTCAAATGCAGGCCACATGTTCCGGCATGTATTTCCTCGAGTAGCTTAGAAGCTTCCTTTGCGTCAACACACTTTAATAGTACCATATCATGAGTTCTTCTATATAGGGTTCCTCCACTCTGGAAGAAATTATAGGACAACCTTCGGAGCGTGCGTTTTTTAATATGGGTTGCATGCTCCGGGTATTCTCCCTTTTCCAAATACTCCTTGATGTCGTGGAACCAAGGCTTACCGTCTCTCTCCTCTTCGATGTGAGCACAATATGCTGGCTGATTATGGATCCTTACTGGGATAGGATCAATGAAGTTCTTGTCTGGATGTTGTATCATTGATGACAAAGTAGCCAATGCGTCGGCAAACTCATTCTAAATTCTGGGGACATGCCGAAACTCTATCTTTGTGAACCTCTTCTTCATTTCTTGCACATGATGCAGATATGGAAATATCTTGGAATTCTTAGTATCCCACTCTCCTTGTAACTGGTGCACAAGCAAATATGAATCGCCGATTACTAGTAGTTCCTGAATGTTCATGTCAACAACAATGTTGAGCCCTAATATGCAATCTTCGTATTCCGCCATATTGTTGGTGCAGGGGAATCTGAGTTTCGCAGATACCAGATAATGTTGACCAGTTTTTGATACCAAGACGACTCCAATGCCGACTCCTTTGAAGTTCGCCGCTCATTCAAAGAACATTCTCCAATCGTCATAGGCTTCAGCAATGTCTTCTTCTACGAATGACACCTCTTCATCGGGAAAATATGTCTTCAAG
This sequence comes from Nicotiana paniculata, assembly GCA_005239505.1. Taxonomy (NCBI): domain Eukaryota; kingdom Viridiplantae; phylum Streptophyta; class Magnoliopsida; order Solanales; family Solanaceae; genus Nicotiana; species Nicotiana paniculata. Next base: position 68,476 of record MDKI01167661.1, on the reverse strand, counting down.
GGCTCGTATTCTCCTCCCACAGGGGTTTGAGCAAGGTGGTCTGCCAGTGCCTATCCCTTGACTGCTTTCTGAGTTACATTGACGATGTCAAATTTACTCGACAAGATTTTCCATTTAGCCAGCTTGCCAGTGGGCATGGGCTTTTGGAAGATGTATTTCAAAGGATCCATCCTTGATATGAGATATGTTGTATAGTCATAGAAGTAATGCCTCAACTTCTAAGCTATCCAGGTCAAGGCACAGTAGGTATGTTCCAGCAGAGAGTATCGTGCTTCATAAGGTGTAAACTTCTTACTCAGGTAGTAGATGGCCTGTTCTTTTCTCCCTGTCTCGTCGTGCTGCCCCAGAACGTAGCTGGAAGCTCCATCTAGCACTGCAAGGTAGAGTAGAAGTTGTCTACCTGGCTCTGGCGGGACTAAAACTGGTGGTGCTGATAAGTATTCCTTGATTTGTCAAAAGCCTTTTGACAATCCTCGGTCCAACTAGTTGCAGCGTCTTTCTTCAACATCTTGAAAATCGGCTCACATATTACTATGGACTGCGCTATGAAACGGCTGATGTAGTTAAGGCGTCCCAGGAAACTCATCACATCTTTCTTGCTCTTTGGCAGTGGTAACTCTTGGATGGATTTGACCTTCGATGGATCCAATTCTATTCCCCGGCGGCTAATGATGAATCCCAATAGCTTTCCGACAGGAACCCTGAATGCACACTTTGCGGGGTTTAGCTTTAATTGTACTTCTGCATTCTGTCAAAGAATTTTCTTAAGTCTGCTATGTGATCTGTGGCCTTCTTGGATTTAATGATGACATCATCCACATATACCTCGATTTCTTTGTGTATCATGTCATAAAAAATAGTAGGCATGGCCCTCATGTAGGTGGCCCAGCATTCTTTAGGCCGAATGGCGTCATCTTGTAGCAGTACACACCCCACGGTGTAATGAAAGCCTTTTTGTCAGCATCCTCCTCGTCCATCCAGATCTGATGGTAACCGGCGAAGAAATCCACAAAAGACTGGATTTCATGCTTGGCACAATTGTCGATCAAGATGTGTATATTTGAAAGTGGGAAATCATCCTTTGGGCTGGCTCTGTTGAGATCCCGATAATCGACACAAACTCTAACTTTCCCATCCTTCTTCGGAACTGGCACAATGTTGGCTAGCCAAGTTGGATATTCAACTACCCTGGGGACCTTGGCTTTGATCTACTTAGTAACCTTCTCTTTGACCTTCAGGCTCATATTAGGCTTGAATTTTCTGAGTTTCTGCTTTACGGGCTGACACATTAGATTTGTGGGCAACTTGTGGGCCACAATGCGGGTCTCCTTGACGGTTTCAGAATTTCCCAAGTTAACTATCTCATTTTCGTCCAAGTTGGACTTAGGTTTTTCTCAAAATCCTCTACTTCTCTGAAGATCTCTTCGGGTATTGCATCCTCTTCTTTGGAATCACTATCCTTTTGTTGCGTTGTTTCATTACATGTTACAGTTGTCGGTTCATCGAGATAGGAAATAGTAATGTTGTATGGATAAAGATATGAGAGAAAAATGGTAATAATAAACATCAATTCATTGAAAACATTAAACAAAAGTGATTTTCAATAATTTAAATAACGTTTTGGAACATTGAAAATATTATTTAAAACAAAATGCAAAAAGGGAAGTCTTTTTTCTAGAAAAGCAAAATTTAAGCAATGTTGTTCAGCCTTGCTACCCCGGGACTCGTCGGGCCCTCAATGGTCTGACAGTCTAGTTCTTGAGGAATGCTCCTCTCTCCACAGCTTGGATAGTAGGGCCTTCCTCTTCCTCCTCCTCGACAATTACACAACAGTCCATGTCATCATCTTCCAAGAACAAATTCCTTAATAATGCCAACGCTTCTTCTTCCCCTGATCCCCATATGATATCAGCCTGATTGAAGGTCTGACTCAGGTGTGGCACAGGCTGCTCAAGTGGATAGCACGGACCACGCCATGGTGGTGACCGATCGTTGTATTCCTGCCAGGTGTACTGATATCCCAATCCGAAAGTGGTACCATGGCGCTTTGGTTGTATGGGTTTGGAGATGCCCTGAAGATTTTTACCCAGTCCTTTGCCGGGCTCATATCCTCTCCATGCTAGCATACTTTCTATCTTGCTACTCCACAACTTATCTTTCTCGATTGCGTTAACCCGTTCAATATAATGGTAGGTTTCTCCACCTAACCTTCTTCTGTTTTCAATCACCAGGATAGTCTGACTAGTGTAAATGGGGTTGCTCCTATCTCCATGGATAATAACTTCTTGGTGGTTCCACTCGAACTTCACAGGCTGATGCTACAGCCCCAGCGACATGTGTCAATGGTCGTCCCAACAGCAGATTGTAAGAGGCAGATATGTCCAGTACATTAAACTCAACATCAAACCATGTAGGACCCATCTGCAGGCAGAGATTAGTTTCTCTAATGGTAGCTCTCTGAGGCCCTTCGAACGCTTTCACATTCATAGTTCCCTCTCGTAACTCATGTAGGCCTTTGCCCAACCTCTTCAACGTTGTCAATAGGCAAATGTTGAGGCTGGATCCTCCGTCAATCAGAACTCTGGCGATGAATTTGTCTTCACCTTGCATTGTGATATGCAGTGCCCTGTAGTGATTCAAACCTTCAGGTGGCAGCTCGTCCTTGTGGAAGGTGATTTTGTGGCTTTCTAGCACCTGCCCCACCATATTGGCCATTTATCCACCAGTGATGTTGTTGGGTACATATGCTTCACTCAACACCTTCATTAGAGCATTCCTATGTGCCTCAAATTTTGCAGCAGCGACAGGATAGATATCTAGGCGGTAGTCTTGTTCAGATGATTAATGACAAAGTACTCCCTTGCATGAACCTTCCTCCAGAGGTCATCTGGACCAGTCTCAATGACGGGAGATTTGTTAGAAGATTGCTTACTGGTTTCTCCTAAATTTTCAGGTGTATAAACCCTTCCTGCTCTGGTCATTCCTTGTGCAACGCCGGATTCTTCTTTCTTTGACTTTAACTTTCTTCTAGCCTCGACCACATAATCCCAAGGTACAACATTGGAACTGAAGGGTGGTGTGGATGCCACCGTTACAGTGAAAGGTGTGGCCACCTCCATTTCAAATGGAATGGGTGGTGTTACTTCTACTTATAAAGGAACCGATGCGGCTATCTCGACCCCAACTGGATGCTATACCTACACCACAATGGGATTGAGTGTGACTGTAGGTTTCTTAAGATCATCACCTTCTCGAATAAGCCCGATTGATCCCTCGGGATCCCACTCTTCATCGGTTTCTATCATATTGACCCCTCCACCCCTATGATCTGGAGAGGATTTTTGTGGACATTGGGTGCAGCTTCCTTCTCCTGTTTGACCTTACTATCAATCAATGTTTAGATCTTGTCTTTCAAGGTGTGTCACTCGTCAATAGTGTCCCTTCATGCCGGAATGATATGCACAGGTCTTGTTTGGATTGACCCATTGATATGAATTCTCCATTGTCAATGTGGGAATAGGGGTGAGATATCCAGTGACTTTCAACCATTCGTAGAACTGGTCGATGGGTTCAGCAATGGTGGTGTATTGTCTGGGTGGTTTGCAGTCGAAGTTAGGTCGGGGTTTCTGGTAATTTGTATGAGTTGGGGGTGACCCAAAGTAGGATGGTTGGGAATTATATGTATGGCAGACAGCAGTGGGTTGAGAATATCTGGGAGGTGATGGTGGGTATGTGGGTGAAGGTGTTTGGTAGGTAAGTTGAGGCGTATGGTATACAAATGGAGTTTTGGGTCCTTGGGAAACCATTACTGTTCCCACATATTCTTCTTCAATATACCACCTGATTGCAATTCCTTGTTCGTGGCCTGTAGTGCCTCAAAATTTGTCACCATCCTACTTTTAATACCCTCTTCAATCCTTTCTCCGAGTTTGATGATATTAGAGAACTTATGGTTCTAAATAACCATTAGACTTTCATAATATTGTGGATCATGTGCCCTGACAAAGAACTTGTTCATCTGTTACTCGTCTAATGCGGGTCTAACCTTGGCTGCTTCCGACCTCCACCGAGTGGCATACTTGCGGAAAGTCTCAACTGGCTTCTTCTTCAAGTTCTGGATATAGAAGACATCTGACGCATTCTCCGTATTAAATATGAATATCCATGAAATCGGATGCCATGCTTACCAATTGGCCCAATTTTTAGGATTCTGGCTTATGTACCAGGACAGGGCATCTCTGGTAAGGCTTCGCATGAAGAGCTTCATTCAAATCCTTTCATCTTTTCCGGCCCCTACGAACTTGTCACAATAAGTCCTCAGATGAACTTTGGGGTCACCCGTTTCGTCAAACATTTTGAACTAGAGAGGTTTGTAACCCTCCGACATTTCCACATCTGGTTGTATGCGTAGATCCTCATAGTTCAATCCTTCTATCCCTTTACCCCCTTCAACACCCTGAACTCGACTTGTCAACTTCTTGAGCTCCTCCTCCATGTTTTTTATGTGCAGGTGCTTCTCAGCAGATTCTGGTGTATATGAGATTAGTTGAGTGGAGTGAGGTAGGGTTTCCACGTATATAGGGTTGTTCTGGTGAAGGCCAGGAGTTTGGGCATAATGATGATCATTGGTGGAGTTTTGGGGTTCGGGAATAATTTGTGGGGTATTTTGGGGAGTATGGTAGGTGCTTTGCTGGTATTGAGGAGGGAGAGGTTGATTTTGAGGTGGGTTTATATACTGGTGAGGTGTGGGAGGATTCTGTGGGCATTTGTTGGGTGTGTTTTGAGGTGGTACAGGGTTCTGGGTGCTTGGGTGATGGATGTTTGGGATGTTAAGTGTGAGATAGAGGTTTGCTAAGCTATGAACCTGCTCAAGCTCGCCCTGAAGTTCGAGTATTTTATGCTCAAGTCATGAAACCACATCATTTAGGGCCTGAGTACCCCGACCATCGAATGTTTTTGCATTCTCAACATGTGTGGTGTTGTCTGTTCTGATGCCGTTCATATCATCCATGTTTTCTTTTACTTTGCCTTTTGGTGCACTAGGAGAGGAGAAGGTGGGGGGGCCCAGGATCTGGTATGATAAGCTGATGATGCCAGTATTCGTGAACCAACCTTAGGGAATGGGAATAATCAAAAAAGGAAAGAAAAACAAAAGATAACCAAGTCAGTAAGGGTTCCAAAAAAGAGTATTTGCAGTATCTAAACACATAGTGCGGAAATATAAATTCGCGTCCTAATTTGGGAGCCTCGTTGTGCCCAAGTTAGGCCTAGCGACAAGTTGACTTGGAGAATTTCAGGGCCAATAATTGCCTCATTTCATTAATGTAAAAGTAGATAAATCTAAAATGACACTAAATAATATAAGTCACTAATGTCACGTGGCCTTATTACATTTGAAAAAGCAGGTAAATCTAATCTACTTGGTCCCAGAAGGACCTTCCCCAGGCTTGATCTTCTTGGCTCTGTCGATCAGGTTCCCCAGGTCGTGCATGCCCAACAGCAGGTATACTCTCGCTAGATGTCCTCCTTCGCTTCCCTCAGAATTCTGGCAGTCGGCGACTATTTTCCTCGTCTTCCCCTCCAGCCCCATCAGACCCTGCTCCAAATATTCCAGTCTTTCATTAGATTTGATAGCCCTTTCCCTTCATTCATTGATCAGTTCCATATCAGTCGTGTGTTGCTCTAGATGCTCTGCCTTGGACTCACGAACCCCTTTACGTAGTTTATTGTATTTCACTTAGGCTTCAGCAACTTCGTCTATGACCATGTTCCCCCGACTGACTCCCGACTCAACTATCCCTGCTATGTTGTCTTCGAACCATGATAGGTAAAAGCATACATGCCCTGCGTGGTACCTGTCTGGCTCGATGGTGTCCTTTTCTACAATAACCCTTAGATGCCACATATGTTGAGCTTCACATTTGTATGGGATGTCGTCATCCTGAAAATATGCCATGTAATGACTCATTTTAGAAACTCGCGGCATGACTTGATTCCTGTCTACCTGTCTCATTACCTTGATGGGAACATAAGGGTATATTCCCCTTAACCCGATCAACACCAGGTGCGGAGCGTCCCTAGATCTAATGATGAACTCACTGGCAGGGAACCATTTGAACATCCATTGAACCTGGTCCTCAGTCAAATTGTCAAGAAACTGCGCCTATTCCGTAGCATTTTCTGGTTGAGCAAACATGTCTGGGATGTAAGTCATTCTCTTAGGGTGATGGAAGGTTATATGATCATTCCACGCCCTTCGTGGAAACTCTTGACGATATTGACCCCTTTGGAGATTCTCCAATAACCAAACCTGTAGTAGCATATTACAACCGTCAAAGTGTTTGAACCCCTTCTGGCAGCGGTCCAAGGCTCGGTAGATGTGAGCTATGATCACAGGGACAATGGTATATGTTTGCCCCTCGATCCCCTCCATTAAGGTTTTGGATACCATAGCCAGTCTAGTGTGAATCCTGTCTCCTTTGCTTAGAAATACTATCATACACAGGAAGCAAACAACGAACACAAAAACCCTGCGGTGAATATGACCCAAGGAAGTCATAGAGAATTCATCATGGAAGATACGATAGGATTTTCTATGATCGTATCGTTCATAAAGGTAGTCAAAGGGTATGTAGGACTCCTTCAGGCACTCCAAATCATCGTTCTTTTTCAAACCCATCATTTTCAGAAACCCCCTAGCGGTACGGTTTTTCGGCACCAATAAAACCAGACTATCCCAAGGTAATCCAGCGAATCCCCTTATCTCCTCCAAGAGAAGAGTCATTTCTATGTTGCCAAAACGGAACACGGACCTTTCTCTGTCCCAGAACATAGTGGCTGCTTCAATCAACATATTGTTTGGTTGGATATCCAGTAAAGAGGGTAAGTTTCTGAGGACCCTTTTCACATGGCCCTTGTCACTTAACGAAAGGTCCTCCCACCAATCCAGCAACAATGGTGGTATTCTTTGGACCATGCTGAACCTGGGGACTTCGTGCCTCATTTTTGCAAGACAAATAAGGTTAGACCTTTTCCCCCTCCAGATTCGACTACTTATACATCAGTGATTAGCATATTGGCACTTATTTCTCCAAAATTAATACATAGATCATGGTTGCGCCCGTTGGGATTATGGAAACCCCGGTGGACTTTTGGACAAGGTTTGTCTTAAAGGGTTATTATGTGGACAACATATTAACCCCAGCTAGGTTTTGACCATGATGCATGTACAATAAATCAGATTAAGGTTTCTATAGAGGTCTAAACTGGTACCCTCAAGCGGACAACTTGAGGGGGAAAGGCACAGAACCGTTGACTGCACTGTTGATCGACTAGTTTTACCGCAAATAAGCCTTTCCAAATTTAAAGGGTGATATATAGGAAGAGCGCAAACACTCATCAAGCGTTGCTATAGGATTGATTACGCACGAGTGAAATATGATGTTGAGCAATATTTATGCAACAAAAAATAACGTGTTGTCACGTATTTGCATGTTAAAAATGATAAATGCGGTATTTAATAATTGAAAGACGTTTAAGAAAGAAAACAAGGAGACAAGTCATTTTCTGTAGTAAAGGAAATCATAAATGCTTGAGAATAGGCAATTAAATTCACATAAAAGGGAAAGGGAAAGGGTGCACACATATTAGCAGAATAAAGCATGCTTAAGACTAATTCACAAAAGCAAGTTTGTCATGGTAAGAGCCTAAGGGAAATCTCCAGCAGAGTCTCTATGCTGTCGTGACCCTTTTTTCCTCGCGGATTCTGAGTTTCGACATTTTGGGACAACTCCCTTCCTTTTGGGATGGGGTATGGGATTTGAAGAGTCGCCACCTAACGGATTAAGGTGCGTTAAGGCACCTTAAGCAAATAACTCATAAACCAATGTACATCACCAAAGATTGGGTAAAGGCTCAAAATTACCTTGAGGAGAAGGTGTTAGGCACCCCTCGAGGTCCACAACGGTGGGTCCCATCCAAACTCAATTTAAGCGAACTAGTCTTTAAAGGAAAATAAAATAATTTAAAAACCAAATAGAGATTACTTTAAAACGGAAATGAAAGGGGTCCTAGGTTTATTAGCCTATAGGATCACTTCTATGCAATACTCGGTATCCTTCCTCAAATAGAGGTGTTACGCGTAGCATTAGCGCACAGGTCATCATCTCCTTTACTGACCAGTTAACCTCCCCTTTTCAATTATTATCTAAGCGGTCTAATAGCATCTGGTACGTATCCTATGAGTGCACTACCCGTCCCTTACCTATGGCCCTGGAGGTGTTTAGGACCTCTACTTAAGGTGGTTCTAGACTCACCTATGCTGCTTAAAAGGGGAAAATCTAAGCGACAAACAAAAAATCAAGTAAGGCTGTCACATAAGGAGGAATTAAGGGGGGATCATATTTACCTCCACAAATAAACAAACAGTTGCACGCTTATTCAAACAAGCAGTTTTAAACGATTTAGGGGGAGTCCTATAGGCAGGAGATCTAAATGAGCACAAACAGAATGTATAGCAATTTTATTAAAGAGAGGTTGTGAGTATCCATCAGTTTGCCTACTGATTTTTTTATCACTTACTGAATCTAGGCACGTTTCAAGGAGAAAGAATATCATAATTTTTAAACCCAAGATTTTAATTATCCTACAGGCTTGCCTAAGTGATAACCGGGCAGAATCTTATGGAAATGGTATCTAAACTGTAAACAAGTGATTGATTTTAATAGGCAGATTTCATCTTTTTAGATCCTATTGGCATGCTTTCTATGTGCTGAAACTAATTACAAGCATTGTTCCCTATAAACATGATATCTAAACAGAGAAACTGATTTTTACACTTACTTCCTATAGGCATAATGTCTAAGTGTTAAGACTGATTTTTACACTTATTTCCTATGGGCATGATATCTAAGTGAACGGAGATGTTAACAGAATGTTAGACAAGTTTGAACTCCCAAAGAAGATCCTACATGCATGATTTCTAATGCACATTGAGACTTGAGAAAATGCATAAACATGGATTTTGATGCAAAATTGATAAACGTCCTACTAACAGGATTTCTAGGATTCAAGTGCGAAATTCAGGACTACAAATAATGAGATAAGTCCTATAGGCAAGGTCTCTAATGCATATAAATGATCACAACAATCTATAGGCATGAAAAATATATATAAAAATCCCTCCCCATTTTTACTAATAACCCCATATCTATTTTATAAAGATTATTATTACAGGACAATACAAATGAATTACATAATGAAAATCACTATACTATAGGGAGCCTTGGAAGGCTCAAAGTCAACCTGGAAGTCAGGCCTTCAATCAAGTCTAGAGTACACCATCAGTCCATAATACATCAAATGGGCTTCTGGTGTGTCAAAGTTCCCAAGGGCCTCAGGGAACCCGGGCAACGCTCATACCAGAACCTTTTCAAAGAAACAGTTTTTGTAAACAAGTTTGGAAGGCCAGCCCAATGTGTCAGAGTTCGGAGGAGTCTCATGGACTCCTAGGCAGTGCTCACACTGGGGGCAGGACCCTAGATATGTAAGAGTGGGAGTTGAAAATAGTATATAAGAGTAGGAGATAATTGTAGGAAAACAGTTTTATTTTGAAGTGCATAGAAACAAGTTACAAGATCACAAACATAACAGAATCAGATTGGGTGTCAATAGTCGCAACAAGAGTAAGAACACTGAATTACAAGCAGAACAGGATCACAATTAAGTCAAGCGAGGTTTCACATTGCTGGAATTGACTTAGTTCATTAACTATTACTAGGTGGAATCATGCACCAAGCAAGGACATGTTGAAATTTAGAGTAAACAACCAGATGAACACATAGTGCAGAATAGGGTGATAGAAGCTAAAGCATGCTAGTTTCAGAAACAGATGGACAAGTATCATGGATCAAACAGAAATATGCTGAAGTTAAATGGCTAATCAGACAACCATACAGAGAAAATAGCAGGAAGTTAGAGCACCATTATCCTTGAAAAAAGTATACAAAAATCATGAATTAATCAGGAACATGTTAAGGTAAATTATCAACACATAAAACATGACAGGATTTGAGGCATGCTAGTTGAGAAATAAGTAAACAAGTGTCATGGATCAAACCGGAATATGCTAAAGTGTATTAACCATACTAACATATAGGACAAGACAAGTTAACAGAAATTAAGTCATGCTGATCAAGAGCAATAAACAGAAAGGACATAGGTTAAACTACATAGCATATTGAATAGAGTATGATAACAGAAATAGGAGCATACCAGTTAAGAAGTAGTAAACAGGAAGATGAAAGCAAGTAGAATCCAAGGGTCTAGCCTTGGCTTTCAGCCGGCTAGACAGAGCAGCAAAATAGAAGTAGAAAGACTACAATTGAGATTATAAGAGTGTGTGTGTTTCTGTGTTTTTCTATGTGTGTTTGAAAGAAATCAGAATGGGGGTTTATATATAATATAGTAGAGTAAACCAAATAAGGCAAGGGAAATCAATTGCGCACAAATAAGGCATGCAACATCAATTAATCAGTCAATTAGGGCTTAACATGAATAAATTAACAATAAGTAAAACTTAAATTAAGGAGAGTCTTCCACGGGGTAAATCAGCAGACAGGATTGAGGCTAAATAAGGTAAGTAGTAAATCAATTAGAGGTCAGTCAAAACAATCAAAACCCAGAAATCAAGCCAGCAATATAATTAAGGAAGGTAGTACTAATTACGAATCACATATAAGGAAAGGATAGGTAAAAATCATTCAGAGCGATATCAATCTGAAAAGAAGCAAAATTTCAGGCCCTAATTACGTATGTAAATCAATTAATTAGTTAACTTAACAGAGCCAAAGTGAACGGGCAAGAACAGTGAGATAAATAATCGAATAATGGAAAAACTTAAGCATATCGAAACACAGAGATAAAATTCAAGCAAAGCAACTAGTCGAACAGTAAAGGAGAGAGGCCGGAGTTGAGCATTTAAACATTTTTTAAAACATTTACAGAAACCCTAATGAGAATCAAAACCCTAGCTTTAGGAAAAAAAATAAAATCAGTTGATAATAGTGGTAAAAACAAAAGAATCTTAAAGAAAAACTATTAAACAAATTCGAAACACTTCAGATCTCAAGAGATCTGAACCTATTTGGCCAGAAATAGTTAGGTTTGTACACAAATAAACAGAGGTAGAAAAATCGAGTTTTAGACTGGAGATTTGAAGCCATGAAAACACGAAAAAATGATAATACTTACAAGCAATAGGTGAATACAGACGGATCTACCAAGAGACGGAGGGACTCGAACCAGGTCTGTTCGAATCTCTTCGAGATTCTGTCAAATAACATAGAAGTCGAACACCCGGTTGAGATAAGAGGCCAGATAAGGCCTACAATCGAAGGAATAAACCATGAATCGAAGGGGGTTCAAGTGACGGTGGGTTAGGGTTAGGGGAGGTTGAGAGAGAAGAGAGAAGGAAGGGATTTAGGGGGCGGCGGATTTTTAGAAATGAGTAGGGTTTGGATGGTTATGGGTTAATTAAAATGGTAAGAAATATCCTGGACCGTTGATCTCTGAGATCAACATCTAGGATTCAATATGGGGGTTGGGTGGGTTTAAAGAATTGGGTTGTGGGTATTGGGTTAATTGGGCTGGGTAATATTTGGGCTAAGGTCCGAAATTAAACGAATTAAAAGAGGCTATTTGTTAAATACCCAATTGATTTGATAAATAATTTGTAAAAAATAGTTAATAAATTATAAAAATAATTTTTATGCATAAAAATAATTTTAAATAATTACTTAATATTATAAAAATACAAAAGGTTATTTTCTAGTGAAACCAGGTAATTATGCACACATGGGTTATTATTGCAAAGTTATCGCAATTATAACCTACAAATGTAAATATAATTATGCATAAAATAATTAAATCTTAATATAAATAAATGATAAAAATTAATCAATAAAATTATTATAAGATTATTTTTTATGCAATTAATAATTATATAGATAATAAAATAATGGAATAAATTAATTTAAAATCCTTTAAAACTACAGAAAATTATGAAAAAAATACTAATTGATGATCATGCATTATTTTTGAAAATATATATGTATTTTAGAAATATTATAGGAAAATATTGGGTATCAAAAATGAGTTCCGTCGAAGTTTGGTATTTTAGGGATAAAATACGGTCCAAACTATAATACCCCCTATTCATAGACTAGTGTCATACAAGGTACCACATGACTATGATAGTCAGGTGTATAAAGTGTGTTTTTAAGTAATTTGAGATAATTCTTAATTATATGGGTAATTAATTAATTATTGGTTAATGGGGGATTAACAAATTAATTAAGGAGTTAAGTGGATAATTTTTGGATAAGCCTTATAACCATTAACGTGGCAGCAAACCTTTCTCAAATGAATGATTCTTATAATTCATTTGATAAGGTGTCTTATTTGGAGGCTAAGTCATCACCTTAGTGGGGCCACACCCACTAAGGTATAAGACTTTTCTAATTCACAAACAGAAGATGAGAATTAAACAAAATAAGCTCCCTACATCATTAAAAGGAATGGAAATGCTTGCTAGAGATTCGGATGGAATTCTCCAAAAAGAATTCATGTGAACCTTTACAATGCTATTGCAACGTAAATTACAAATTCTAAGAGAGCATGGTGCAATCTTTCTCAAGAATATCATACGGATTTTTTCCTACTTCGATTCGCCGTTACGTGTTTCGTCGCAATCCCTACTAGGACTAGTGATGCTTAGGTGGTATGTGAGTTCTTACAAAAGAACATCTCTATCCGCTTGGGACACCTCGAATGATTATTAGTGGCAATGCTTTGCACTTTGTGAACAAGCAGTTTGATGCATTGTTGTCCAAGTATGGGGTCACACGTAAAACTGAAACCTCGTACCATGCCCAAACTAGTGGGAAACTTGAAGTTGCTAACATGAACTTAAACGAATTCTTGAAATACGGTCAGTACTTTTCATAAGGATTGGTCTGTGAAGTTTGATGAAACTCTATGGGCGTACATAACTACGTTCATAATAACTATAGGGACTTCACCTTCCGAGTTAGTGTATAAAAAATCATGTCACCTACCTATTGAGATAGAACATATAGTTTATTGGGAAATTAATATGCTCAATCATGATCTTTGTCTTTCAAATGAATACAGGTTATCGTAGGTGATTGAGCTGGAGGAATTTAGAATGGACGCGCATGAACATGCGCAGATTTTCAAGGAAAAGACAAAGAAGTGGCATGATCGCCTGATTAAGACAAAAGAGTTTCATGAAGGGGATAAAGTCGTGTTATACAATAGTAGGCTTAGGTTGTTCCCTGAAAAATTCAGGCCAAGATAGATGTGTCCATATGTGGTAAAACATGTCTCGCCGTATGGCACGCAATTGAAATTCAAGACGAGGAAGGGACAAGGAGCTTCAAGGTGAATGAGCACAACTTGAAACCGTATTTTGTTGGAGGATTTGACAAACAATATTTAGCATAGTAATCAAATGAGTCTAAGTAACGGAGCAAGATGACGACTATAACTCAGAACTACTTTAACCCTTTTTCTTGCTTTTGTAGGGTAGTTTAATTTTGTGGTAGATAAGGACTATTAATGTTTAGGAGTTTTGGAATTTTTAGGAATATGTATTTTGAATTGGACATAAAATAAGTAAAATAAAGTTGAATAGCAACCCCCAGAGAAAAATATCAAAAAAGAGTCTGACACTTTGAGAAATTTGCACTAGCGTTCAGCATGGCACGACGAGCTATGCATATTGGCCAAAATTCTATTAAAACATTCTATGAGATTTCCCATTACCTCACCGCATGGGGAGCCGCACCCTGCGGCACGGCAATATAAAATTTTCGGCTGAAATTTATTTTAGAAAAAAAGATAGGATAATTTTTTGAAATCCCCAACCCATTTTTGCTTTTACCCGATCCCCTCTTTTTCTTTTCTTTTTTCATTCTTTCGTTCTCACCTCTCTCTAACCCCTCTCTAACTCATGCCCAAATTCCACTTCTTCTCTAATTTCTTCCTCCTTCAAATTGTCTTCCCTCCACTTCAAGGTATATTTTCTTCTCTCATCTCTTCTATTTCTTGTAGTAGTATTTGTGTTGCTTATTTAGTTTTGGTACATATTTTCCTAACCCTAGGTAGTAGTTGTTTATAGTTTTATATTTTATTATTTTGGACGAAATTAGGATGCAATATGGTGTGATTTTCTTAGCTTATGCTTGTGGATGATTTTTTTTATATCTCGATAGTGTTGGAATTATTTTGTGATGAAGCTTTGTGGGATACATTTTGTGCATTTTATGCTATTGGTATGTTTTGGTAGTGTTGTGGTTGTTGTTGTGTGTGTGATTGGTCTATATGTGTTGTGGTTTAGGCTACTTTGAGTTAAAATTACAATCCGCAACGACATAAAGTCTGTATTTTGTTGCTAATTTAAATGATAATTGATTCGTAATGAAGTTGATGATAAATGATGAGTGTGGCGTGGAGGTCATTGTCACGACACAAATTCCATCGGAGGCAGCGCCATCAAGCAAGCCAACAATAATTGATTAACTTCACTACTCATTTTTACTATTTTTGAAATCATAATTTCCTCTTATTAAAATGTAAGATATGAAATTTACAAAGTAAATGGCAATATTGTCACATACACAATATTTAACAACCCTAAACACTCTCAAAATCTGGTGTCACAAGTGCATGAGCATTAACTAGGAAGTATGATAAAATATAAGGTCTGTCCAGAATACAAATTTAGACAGGAAAAATGTAAAATAACTCTGATGGAGACTCCGTGTGCTGCGGACTCGCAACACGGGATACAGCTCACCTAAGTCCCGCAATAACTGCGGCTCTGCGCCCATAAGGCCACTAGACATAAATGTACCTGCACAAAAGTGTGTAGCAAGTATAGTATGAGTACGTAAATCAACGCGTACCCAGTAAGTATCCAGTCTAACATCAAAGAAGTAGTGACGAGGGGTCGAATCCGGCACTCACTATGGGCTAACAATAAAATACCAATATTATAATTAAGCATGGATGGTATAGAATGGTTGTTAACTCAATAACATGAAGTAAGTAAGCAATTCTTTTGTTAATAGGAAATCTCAAAATTTATTTTCATCATTTAACATTTTGTATTCTCAGGAAAATGAAGCATATCGATTATTATTAGTTCCAAAGATTTATCATACGCAAACAATGTTGAGGTCGTACGGTCCGATCCAACATAAATAATTAAACTGTGCACTGTCGAGGGTCGAACGACACGAACCATAGATGCATCTATCTGCTACCAAGGCGTTCGGCCAGCTCCATAAAAGAAAATACTTTAAAGAAATACAATTTCTCAATAACAGTCAAGTGTCACATTCACAACTTCAAGTAAGTGAAATTTAACCTTTTACAATTCTTTTATCAAATTTCAATATGACTTAGGAAATTAAGTTATCAAGTAGGGGCAAACATTGCAAGTATAGCATGATATGGGTCCTAGACTACCCGGACAATAGCATAATCAGTAGCTCGTACGGGCTCTCGTCACCTCGTTTGTGCGTAGCCCTCTCAAATAGGAGCACATATCAATCAATTCACCTATGGGGTTAATTCCCTCTTACAAGGTTAGAAAAGAGACTTACTTCCCTCCGAAATTCCATAACCGGCTCCAAAACCTTTCCAACAACTCAAGTTGATGCCCATCGCTCCAAAAATAGCCAATAAACGTGTAAATCCATAAATATATACTCTAATACTCATTATAATCTAATTTATAATAATTTCTAACTTCGTTCGAAAAGTCGATAAGAATCACCCTTGGACCCACGTGCCCGAATTCCGAAAAGTTTCGAAGATAAACTTTACCTATAACATTACTAACTCAAATATATAATTTATTCCAAATTCCACGTCCAAATTCGTGGTCAAAATCAAAAAATATTCATTTCTAGGTTTTCTACAAAAATCCCAAATTTCTACAAATTTTCATGTCTAAATCCATATATAAACCTTATATTTAACTTAGAAATCACTTACCTCATAATAGATGATGAAATGTCCTCTTCAAAAGCTCCAAAAATCGCCCAACCAAAATGAAATATGAAGGAAAATGGGCCAAATCCCGTCTTTAAAATGATACTACCCAACACTGTCCTTCTTCGCGTTCGCGGAAAGGCCATCGCGATGGCGAAGTCCAAAAATGCACTGCCTCTAACTTACCCTTCGCGTTCGCAGACCTTTATCCACCACACCTTTGCCTTCGTAAGACTGGGCTCGCATTCGCGTAGGCCAAACGACCTCAAGCCCATCCCCTCACTTCCTTCTACACGTTCGCGTCTCTCCCATCGCGTTCGCGATGGGAAATCCAGCAACCCCCAAAAGTCTCGTTCGCGAATGCATGAGTCCCTTCGCGTTCGCGAAGAAGGACACCAGATAGCAGCAACAACCACAGCAAATCATTCAAATTTGGTCTGAAACCACTCTGCAACTCAGACACACCTGATTCAGATAAACTAGGAGTCATGCCTATCACTTTTGGAAGGTTTGGAACCCTTACTCAACATAGGGTGAAACACACCCGAGGCCCCCGATACCCCATCCAATCACACAAACCGGTCCCATAAGTAAATGAACTCTGAAAGGAACTACTCAACACACGTAACTAATCGAACAACCGAAAGGATGTTATGAAACTTCCTCAGAAATAGAGAAACAAAACACACAAGAATAGATATGGGTAATTGTACTCCAATATCACATTGTTGCGGCGTGCAACCCGATCCACACATGATACTCGTGGTGGAGTGCTACTCGATCCAAACAACATACCCGTGGCGGCGTGCCACCCGATCCACACGTAATAATCTATAAGGAAGTACTTATCGAGATAGAATGCTCATAATTACGAAATACCCGAATGTCGACCACAAGCATGCCAAGTGCACAATACTTCCCCTGGGGACACAGATAGCACCATACGCTACAAAACTCAAGCACGACTAAGGTGCAATGAATGACCTGCATCTCTAGAGTCATCCTGCTCATATAACACCGCAAGCTACACAGGACCACAACACATGTGCGAATAATTAAGCCATCTCACAACTCACACGGCATAATAGAGTATTACATGAAATAGCTGACGATGAAAATAACATCCAACGCCCGAATACTCCTTCATAAGGAGTTCTATGCCGAATGAACACAACCTGACTGGTGTGTAGAGTACACATCCACATTGGACAGATTAACAGACCTCAAACCAATTCTGATCATACTACGTTTGGGAAAATAACCTCTCAAGGATCCACAATGACCTTTTTACCATGACACACAAGAACAACCGCCGAATTCGGAACAACTTTCCACAATTCACAATCAACTTAATAGAGTGTCTTTCAGCCTGAACTCTTACATTAGAGATAGTACCAAAATCTCCATACTTGGTTTCAATCATTAATCAATCAAGTGACTACATGTAACACTTATACAATCTTCCCGTGGGATACACTCAAATGACCTTCCGCACCAGGTAACAAGTTTGCATATCCATACCACTAGCCACACTAATGTTGTACCGCAAATCAGTACACAAAGCCTCTTACCCACGACACAAATCTCAGGTGACGCTGAAGACAATACCAGCTTACTCTAAACATCTGAATCATTTCTTGCTCATCCGCTCTCGTGATATTTTTGTCAACATCGAACTGCAACCTTTATCCTCAGCTTCCAATTTCCATGCCGCTCACTGCACCTAACGTGCCAACACGTGAGAGTACAAGAATACCATAATAACCCCTGATCCACTAATAGAATAAACACTCCATCATATAACAACCTTTTACTTAACGCATTTCAGGAGAACCATTGCAACACGACCGAACTCTCATAACCGCAGAAAATACAACCCCAAGTAGTGGTCTAAACTACCATAACTCTTCCGGGATCCATCTACACATAATAGGCCATAATAATCGAATACTTCCCAATAAATCAAATTACGTCAAATTTCAAGCCTCGCACGTACCACTACAATCACACGTACAACTTACACGTTAAAGGAACTGATTATTGCCACCATCATGCCAATCCAACCATTGTAACCTATCTGATTGCTTCTAATTTTCTCGTGACTTGCCCTAGAATAATAATTGCTCCATTGGAAACATAAAGAAACCCAAGAACACCCATCTCGAGTGACCCAATCCACGAGACCACATCGTTTCAATACCCATGAACCATCTCATATTCTCCTTATGCGCACAATAGCATCACTAACTAGTACACCCGTTCTGCAAGACCTTCGGTGAATTTGAAGCTAATTATTCCCTTCTTCATACTGCACCGCATACCCAATTATAACATAAAACATTCCAATCCCCTTTTCATAATCCACTGCAAAAGCTCAATACTTAACCATATTACTAGCTCAAAATCCTTAAGCACCACAATTTGAATTTTTGAACCCACTAGAACCATTGTTGAGAGTTACCCACTCTGACATGTTCCCAATTATGATCAAACTACAAGTCCCTGCTAGCACATGAACACCTTCTCAAAGAAGCACCCGGCTAAATTCTTTCCCTTTGTACATTACTACTACCAGAAGTAAAAACTCTGAGTCTTCTCAAAACTGAACATGAATCGGTAAGGCCAAATATAACATATATTTTCCAAATACTTTGCTCAAATTACCATTGATGTTTTCTTCCCTTAGTCGTAATAACTCACCAATATGCCGATAATCGGAAACCTTACAAGTAGACAATTTTGCAATCTAGTCGTGAACGGTGGGGCTCTCCCACCTAGCTTGAAGCTACAATTTGTAACGACCCGGTAGGTTGTTTTGAGAGTTAGTACCTCGATCCCCCATATAACTACTTTCCCCATGTTTATTTCTACTTTTGGGACTTGTTGGAACGTTGAGTGGTGAAATTCAGAGAGTTTTTGGACACATAGTCCTTATATGTGAGTTTAAGCTTTAGAAATTGGACCGCAGTTGGAACTGTGGGAAGACGGGTCTGAAATGGGATTCCGTCGACTCCGTTAGCTCTATTGGGTGATTTCGGAGTTAGGAGCGTGTCCAGAAAATGCTTTCAAGGTCTGTAGTAGATTTAGGCTTGAATTGGCGAAAGTTAGAATTTCGGCGATTTCTGTTGATAGGTGAAATTTTGATATCAGGCTCGGAATGGAATTCCGAGAGTGGCTGTAGGTCGGTTGTATCATTTGTGACCCGTGTAAAAAATTTGAGGTCATTCGGACTAGTTTTGAGGTGTTTCGGCATCGGTTGTAGAGTTTTGAAATTTCATAAGTTCTTAGGCTTGAATCCATGTATAATTTGTGATTTTGGTGTTATGTGATGTGTTTTGGAGGCTCGACTAAGTTTGGATAAGGTATTAGGACTGGTTGGTAATTTTGGTTGAGGTCCCGGGGGCCTCGGGGATGTTTCGGATGCTCAACGGGTGATTTTGGAACTTGGAAAACAGCTGAACCAATTCTGGTTCTGGTGTCTCGCACCTGCGATGGACTTTCCGCAGGTGCGGGCTTGGTCAAGTCAACCAGTTCTCGCATGTGCAATTTTGGTTCCCCAGGTGCGGAGCCGCAGATGCGGCCAATTGACCGCAGGTGCAGCTCTAGGCCTTTTAGTGGGTTTTTGCACCTGCGATGGATTTTCAGCAGGTGCGGTCCAAGAGGCGCAAGAGCGGAAATCACTGGGCAGTTTATATCAAATTCGAGGGCTTGAATTTCATAACTTCTAAAAATAACTTGGAGCTCAGATGTAGGCGATTTGGAGTGAGTTTTGAGGAAAAGCTTCATAGGTAACAATTCCTAACCCTTTTTCCTTTGTATATCATTAATCTATAGAAATTTCTTCCATGCAATCAAGGGATTTAGGTGAAAAATCATGCAAATGGGAAGAAGTTTCCCCAATTAGGAAATCCGAGAATTTAATAGGATTTTATCGTCGGTTTTCGATGATTCTTGTTCGAGTGAGTTCGTGAGTGAATGGGTGTTCTAAATTTGTAACCTTCGCTCGATTCCGAGACGTGGGCCCCGGGGACTTTTTGGGCGATTTTCCTAATTTCGCGTACTAGCCTCGAACTTATTAGCTATTTTGATTCCTTAAAGTGATATTTATATTATGCAATCGAATTGAATAGATTTGAGCCATTCAGAGTCGGATACTCGTGGAAAGAGCCTGATTTTGAGTTGAGTAGCACAGTCGAGGTAAGTGGCTTGCCTAACTCTGTGTTGGGGACTTCCCCTAGGCTATTTTAATACTGTTTTATGTGGTTTGGGCACCGTGTGCGTGAGGTAACGAGTACATTCACGAGCCATTATTGCTAAAACTCCATTCTTCCTTCCATGACTTAAATCATTTCACTCCTATTTCACTGATTCATGTATCGACTATGTAGTTTAGATTATGAAATAGCACGCCTACCTGTTTTACTTGAATTTTTCCTAGTTATTACTATGTGTATCATGTTTAGGTAGTTTTATCCATATTTTTTCCTGTGACTATTTTTTCTGAACTGTTTTAAATAAAAATTGTATCCGGTATTTGTACTGCATCGCATGTTTAAATTGGGACTACGGACGAGATTCCGGGAGCTTTCCCCTGTACTGCATAGCATATTTAAATTGGGACTACGGACGAGATTCCAGGAGCTTTCCCCCTATACTGCATTGCATATTTAAATTGGAACAACAGACGAGATTTCGGGAGCTTTTCCCCTGTACTGCATTGCATACTTGTTACTGTGATATATGTTGTGTTGAGCCAAGGGCTCCCTGTTATTATTTTCGTTTAGCTCATTGTTCCTACTGATTTGCCTCAGCTTATTATATCTTTTTGTTCACATTTTATACTGTTTTACTATAAAAATCCAGTAGAGCCTTAATCTGACCTCGTCACTACTCGACTGGGGTTAGGCTTTGCACTTACTGGGTACCAATTTGTGGTGTACTCATGCCCTTTCCTGCACATGTTTTTCGTGTGCAGATCCAGGTACCAGCGCTCAGTTTCATAACTAGGGGTCCGAGCAGTATCTTCTAGGAGACCGAAAGGTAATTCTACCGCATCCGCAGAGTCCTTGGAGTCACCTTCCACTCTAGATTTAGATAGATTTCTTTCTCATGTAAATTCCCTCTTGTTGTATAGAGCTATTTTGAGACAGAGCTTGTGATTAATATGATATTCCGCGTTTTGGGAAAAGTTATATTTTTTACGCGCCAAGTGGCGATGTTTCATTGTAGATTCACTTTTTTCACCTTTATTTTATTGCTTCTATTTAACATGTGTTTTCCGCAATTAGGATTACCTAGTCGTAGAGACTAGGTGCCGTCACGATGCCTTTCGGAGGGTAAATTGGGTCGTGACAAGTTGGTATTAGAGCGTCTAGGTTCATAGGAGTCACAAGTCACAAGCTGGTTTATTAGAGTCTTGCGGATTGGTGCAGAGACGTCCGTATGTATCTTCGGGAGGCTATGTATCTGTTAAGAACAATCATATTTCTTTGATTTCCTTTTCGTGCAAGTTATTGACATCAAAAATTCTAAAATTCTATTTTATTCTTTCCCACATATGGTGAGGGCCCGTACTGGAAGGACCAACGACCAAGCACCCGAGCCCCCTACCAGAGCCGCCAGAGGCCGGGGTCGGGGTAGAGGACGACCGTGCGGTGCAGCCCGAGCACCGGCGAGAGCAGCGGCAGATGAGCCTATGGCAACCTCAGCTGGAGAGCCGGCACAGGAGGTCGCTATTGCTGCTCCAGCCTTGCAGGAGACTTTGGCTTAGTTCATGAGCATGTTCAATACTCTAGCACAGGCTGGACTATTTCCGATAGCTCCCGCTACATCTCAGGCCGGGGGAGGGGCACAGACTCCCGCACTCCTTAGCAGAGGGGCCAGGTTAATCAGGCCCAAGAATATATTCCTATGCCCCCAGTGGCTCCAGTTCAGCATGATGCTAGGGAAGCGGCTTCTGAGTCCGAGCAGCTCAGACTTGAAAGGTACAAGAAGTACCACCCACCTACTTTCAGTGTACTAGCTTCAGATGACGCTATGAGATTTCTTGAGGAGTGTCATCGTATTCTCCGCACTATGGGCTTTGTGAGAACAGTGGGGTTTCTTTCACCGCTTTCCAACTGAGGGGAGAGGCATATCAGTGGTGGCGGGCCTATGAGCTGAGTAGTCCAGACGAGGCAGTCTCACTCACTTGGACTCAGTTTTTAGAGATATTTTTTCAAGAGTATGTCCCTCAGGGATACTTGGCGCGTAGAGTTCGAGCAGTTGCGCCAAGGTACTATGACCTGTCGGAGTATGCAGTCCGTTTCAGTGAGTTAGCTCGGCCTGCACCAGCCTTGGTTGCCACAAGCAGAGAGTGGGTCCGCCGCTTCATTGAGGGACTCCATCCTAGTATTTGGACCAGTATGGCCAGAGAGTTGGAGATGGATATCACTTACCAGTAAATAGTGAGTATTGCCAGGAGAGTAGAGGGCATGTTCGCCCGGGACAGAGAGGAGAGGGAGGCCAAGAGGTTTCGAGAGACTGGCCATTTTTCAGGAGCTCGTGCACCAGCAACATGTCACGGTAGGCGCTTTGTGGGTTGCCCTATTCATTCAGCCCTTCCAGCAGCCACCGGTATTCCAGATCCTCCTAGACCTCAGGAGTTCTATTATACACCGCCATTATCCAGTGTGCCTCCAGTTCGAGGTGCTATTTCTGGTTAGCCTAGTAGGCCAGCTCCTATTCAGTCTCAGTCTCAGCCGCAGCGTCCTCCGAGGGGTTGTTATGAGTGTGGTGACACTCGTCACTTGATTAGAGATTTCCCCAGGGCTAGGTGGGGTGCACCTCCACAGTCTTATCAGCCTCCACGTGCTCCTCCGGGTCCTCCGGCTATTCTTCCAGCCCCAACTTCCACTCCACCTCCTCAGCCAGCTCGAGGTGGGGGTCGGGGAGGTAGAGGTCGCCCTAGAGGGGGAGGCCAGGCCAGATACTATGCCCTTCCAACCTGTTCCGAGGTTGTTGATTCAGACTTAGTCACCATAGGTATTGTCCCCGACTGCCATAGGGATGCATCAGTATTATTTGATCCAGGCTTTACGTATTCATATGTGTCCTCTTATTTTGCTCCACATCTGGGGATATCTCGGGATTCTTTGAGTTCCCCTATCTATGTATCTACTCATGTGGGAGAATCTCTAGTTGTGGACCGCGTATATCGGTCGTGTTTGATTTCTCTTAGTGGTTTTGAGACCAGGGCTGATTTATTATTACTCAGCATGGTAGATGTCGATGTTATTTTGGGCATGGACTGGTTGTCTCCCCATTATGCTATTCTTGATTGTCACGCTAAGACCGTGACGCTGGCTATGCCAGGCTTGCCGAGATTAGAGTGGAGAGGTACCTTAGAGTATACTCCCCGCAGGGTCATTTCATTTCTTAAGGATCATCGGATGGTTGAGAAGGGGTGTGATGCGTACTTGGCCTATGTGAGAGATGTCAGTGTTGATACCCCTCCAGTTGAGTCAGTTCCAGTAGTGAGGGACTTTCCTGATGTATTCCCAGATGATCTTCCTGGTATGCCGCCTGACAGAGATATTGATTTCGACATTGACTTGTTGCCGGGCACTCAGCCCATTTCTATCCCTCACCGTATGGCTCCTCCTGAGTTGAAGGAGTTGAAGGAGCAGTTACAGGATTTGCTTGATAAGGGTTTCATCAAACCCAGTGTATCACCTTGGAGTGCTCCAGTGTTATTTGTGAAGAAAACTGATGGTTCTATGTGTATGTGTATAGATTATCCGCAGTTGAACAAGGTCACCATGAAGAACAGGTATCCTTTGCCTCGTATTGATGATTTATTCGACCAGCTACAGGGTTCCAGGGTATTCTCCAAGATTGACTTGCGTTCTGGCTATCATCAGTTGAAGATTCGGGAGCCGGATATCCCGAAGACTGCTTTCAGGACCAGATGTGGCTATGACTTTCTTGTTATGTCATTTGGGCTGACCAATGCCCCAACAGCTTTTATGCATTTGATGCACAGTGTGTTCCGGCCTTATCTTGATTTCGTTGTCATTGTGTTTATTGACGACATCTTGGTGTATTCCCAATCAAGATCATGAGCAGCATTTGAGAACTGTGCTTCAGACTTTGAGGGAGAAGAGATTGTGTGCTAAAATTCTCTAAATGTGAGTTCTGGCTTGACTCAGTGGAATTCTTGGGCCACAAAGTGTCTTAGGATGGAATCAAGGTAGATCCGAAGAAGGTGGAGGCGGTGCAGAGTTTTCCTAGACCGTCATCAGCTACGGAGATCCGCAGTTTCGTTAGTTTGGCTGGGTACTATCGCTGTTTTGTGGAGGGATTTTCATCCATTGCAGCACCGATGACCAGGTTGACTCAAAAGGGTGCTCCATTCAGGTGGACTGAGGAGTGTGAGGAGAGCTTTCGGAAGCTCAAGACAACCCTGACTTCAGCTCCAGTGTTGGTATTGCCTTCGGGTTCAGGGTCGTATATCGTCTATTGTGATTCTTCGAGGATTGGCCTTGGGGCGGTGTTGATGCAGGACGGTAGGGTGATTGCCTACGCGTCCAGACAGTTGAAGGTGCATTAGAAGAACTATCCAGTTCATGATCTCGAGATGGCAGCGATTGTTCATGCCCTGAAGATATGGCGTCATTATCTCTACGGTGTTCCCTGTGAGATTTTCACTGATCAGCGGAGTTTGCAGCACATATTCAAGCAGAAGGACCTCAATTTGCACCAGCGGAGATGGTTGGAGTTGCTAAAGGACTATGACATCACTATATTATACTACCCGGAGAAGGCCAATGTGATGGCCGACGCCTTGAGTCGCCGGGCGGAGAGTTTGGGGAGTATGGCATATCTTCCGGTAGTTGAGAGGCCCTTAGCCTTAGATATTCAGTCCTTAGCCAGTCAGTTCGTGAGGTTGAATCTTTCGGAGCCTTGTCGGGTTTTAGCTTGTGTGGTGTATTGGTCTTCTCTTTATGACCGCATTCGAGAGCGCCAGTATGATGATCCCCACCTTCTGGTTCTTCCGGACAGGGTTCGACGAGGTGACGCCACGGATGTGACTATAGGAAATGACAGTGTGATGAGGATGGAGGGTCAGATCTATGTGCCCAATATGGATGGGCTTCGGGAGTTGATTCTTGAGGAGGCCCATAGCTCGCGGTATTCCATTCATCCGGGTACCGCGAAGATGTACCAGGATCTGAGACAACACTATTGGTGGAGAAAGATGAAGAAGGATATAGTGGAGTTTGTGGCCAAGTGTCTCAACTGTCAGCAAGTCAAATATGAGCATCAGAGACCGGGAGGGTTACTTCAGCTGATTGAGCTTCCAGAGTGGAAGTGGGAGCGGATCACCATGGACTTCGTGGTTAGACTTCCTCAGTCTTTGAAGAAGTTCGATGCTATTTAGGTGATTGTGGATCGGCTGACTTAGTCAGCCCATTTCATTCCTGTGTTGACTACATACTCCTCTGAGAAGATGGCGGAGATTTATATCAGGGAGATTGTTCGCCTCCACGGTATTCCAGCATCTATCATTTCAGACAGAGGTACACAGTTCACTTCACGGTTCTGGAGGGCCGTTCAGCAGGAGCTAGGCACCAGGGTAGAGTTGAGTACAACCTTTCACCCTAAGACGGCCGGGCAGTCCAAGCGCACGATTCAGATTCTTAAGGATATGCTCCGTGCCTGTGTGATGGACTTCGAAGGGTCATGGGACCGATACTTTCCACTTGCATAGTTTGCTTATAATAACAGCCACCACTCCAGCATTCAGATGGCGCCGTATGAGGCTTTGTATGGTAGACGGTGTCGGTCCACAGTGGGATGGTTTGAGCCGCGCGAGGCCCGATTTTTGGGTACAGATTAGGTCCAGGACGCCCTGGACAAGGTAGAGGTGATTCAGGAGAGACTTCGCGTAGCTCAGTCCATGAAAAAGAGTTACGCGGACCAAAAGGTTCGTGATTTGGCATTTATGGCTGGTGATCAGGTTTTGCTGCGGGTATCACCTATGAAGGGCGTCATGAGGTTCGGGAAGAAGGGTAAGCTGAGTCCGAGATTTATTGTCCCTTTTGAGGTGTTGCGACGTGTTGGGGAGGTTGCTTATGAGCTAGCCCTGTCTCCCAACCTAGAAGGAATTCATCCGATTTTCCACGTCTCCATGCTCCGAAAGTATCACGGTGACCCGACTCATGTTTTGGATTTCAGTTCAGCCCAGTTGGACAAGGATTTATCATATTCTGAGGAGCCAGTAGCTATATTGGATAGACAGGTCAGAAAGCTCAGGTCAAAAGATATTGCGTCAGTGAAGGTTCAGTGGAGGGGTCAGATGGTCGAGGAGGCGACTTGGGAAACCGAGCAGGATATGCGCATTCAGTACCCTCATCTTTTCACAGCTTCAGGTATGTCTCTATACTCATTCGAGGACGAATAATTTTCTTAGGAGGGGGATAACGTAACGACCCGATAGGTTGTTTTGAGAGTTAGCGCCCCGATCCCCTAATAAATTCTTTCCCCATGTCTATTTCTGCTTTTGGGACTTGTTGGAACGTTGAGTGGTGAAATTGGGAGAGTTTTTGGACACATAGTCCTTATATGTGAGTTTAAGCTTTAGAAATCGGACCGTATTTGGAACTATGGGAAGAAGGGTTCAGAATGGGATTCAGTCCACTCTGTTAGCTCCGTTGGGTGATTTCGAAGTTGGGAGCGTGTCCGGAATGTGCTTTCGAGGTATGTAGTAGATTTAGTCTTGAATTGGCGAAAGTTAGAATTTCGGCGATTTTGGTCGATAGGTGGAATTTTGATATTGGGCTCGGAATGGAATTCCGAGAGTGGTTGTAGGTCCGTTGTATCATTTGTGACCTGTGTGTAAAATTTGAGGTCATTCGGACTAGTTTTGAGGTGTTTCGGCATCGGTTGTAGAGTTTGGAAATTCCATAAGTTCTTAGGCTTGAATCCATGTATAATTGGTGATTTTGGTGTTATGTGATGTGATTTGGAGGCTCGACTAAGTTTGGATAAGGTACTAGGACTGGTTGGTAAGTTTGGTTGAGGTCCCGAGGGCCTCGGGGATGTTTTGGATGCTCAACGATTGATTTTGGAACTTGGAAAACAGCTGAACCATTTCTGGTTCGGGTGTCTCGCACCTGCGTTGGACCTTCCGCAGGTGCGGACATGCAGGTGCGGAAGAGGGGCACGCAGATGCGGAAGAGGGGCACGCAGGTGCGGAAGAGGGGCTCGCAGGTGCGTACTTGGTCAAGTCAACCAGTTCTCGCAGGTGCTGTTGTAGTTCCGCAGGTGCGGAGCCGCAGATGCGGCCCCATGCATTTTAGTGGGTTTTCGCACCTGCGATGGATTTTTCGCAGGTGCGGTCCAAGGGGCGCAAGTGCGGAAATCGCTGGGCAGTTTATATCAAATTCGAGGGCTTGAATTTCATAACTTCTAAAAATAATTTGGAGCTCGGTGTAGGCGATTTGGAGTGAGTTTTGAGGAAAAGTTTCATAGGTAACAATTCCTAACCCTATTTCATCTGTATATCATTAATCTATAGTAATTTCTTCCATGCAATCAAGGGATTTAGGTGAAAAATCATGCAAATGGGAAGAAGTTTCCCCAGTTAGGAAATCCGAGAATTTAATAGGATTTTGTCGTCAGTTTTCGATGATTCTTGTTCGAGTGAGTTCGTGAGTGAATGGATGTTCTAAATTTGTAACTTTCACTCGATTCCGAGACGTGGGCCCAGGGGACTTTTTGGGCGATTTTCCTAATTTCGCCTATTAGCCTCGAACTTATTAGCTATTTTGATTCCTTAAAGTGATCTTTACATTATGCAATCAAAATTAATAGATTTGGGTCATTCGGAGTCGGATACTCGTGTCAAGAGCGTGGTTTTGAGTTGAGTAGCGCAGTTGAGGTAAGTGGCTTGCCTAACTCTATGTTGGGGACTTCCTTTAGGCTATTTTAATACTGTTTTATGTGGTTTGGGCGCCTTGTGCGTGAGGTGACGAGTACGTACACGGGCCATTGTTGCTAAAACTCCATTCTTCCTTCCATGAATTAAATCATTTCACTCCTATTTCACTGATTCATGTATCGACAATGTAGTTTAGATTAGGAAATAGCATGCTTACCTGTTTACTTGAATCTTCCCTAGTTATTACTATGTGTACCATGTTTAGGTAGTTTTACCCATATTTTTGCCTGTGATTTTTTTTTCCTGAACCTTTTTAAATAAAAATTGTATTCGGTATTTGTACTGCATTGCATATTAAATTGGGACTACGGACGAGATTCCGGGAGCTTTCCCCCTGTACTGCATAGCATATTTAAATTGGGACTACAGACGAGATTCCGGGAGATTTCCTCCTGTACTGCATTGCATATTTAAATTGGGACTACGGACGAAATTTCGGGAGCTCTCCCCCTATACTACATTGCATACTTGTTACTGTGATATATGATATGTTGAGCCGAGGGCTCCCTGTTATTATTTTCTTTTAGCTCATTGTTCCTACTGATTTGCCTTAGCTTATTACATCTCTTTGTTCACATTTTATATTGTTTTACTATAAAAATCCAGTAGAGCCTTAACCTGACCTCGTCATTACTCGACTAGGGTTAGGCTTGGCACTTACTGGGTACCAATTTGTCGTGTACTCATGCCCTTTCCTGCACATGTTTTTCGTGTGCAGATCCAGGTACCAGCGCTCAGTTTTGTTGCTAGGGGTCCGAGCAGCAGCTTCTAGGAGACCGAAAGGTAATTCTGTCGCGTCCGCATAGTCCTTCGAGTCACCTTCCACTTCAAATTTAGATAGATTTCTTTTTCATGTAAATTCCCTCTCATTGTATAGAGATATTTTGAGACAGAGCTTGTGACTAAAGTGATATTCCGGATTTTGGGAAAAGTTGTATTTTTTACGCGCCAAGTGGCGATGTTTCATTGTAGATTCACTTATTTCACCTTTATTTTATTGCTTCTATTTAACATGCATTTTTCGTAATTAGGCTTACCTAGTCGTAGAGACTAGGTGCCGTCACGATACCTTTCGGAGGGTAAATCGGGTCGTGACACAATTACATCAACCCTGGAACTCACCAAGACTCCTTCTTCCTCATTGACATGATCTTGCACAATTGACCCGCCAAATATTTCTCCAAATATTCCTGTTAAACATTTCATGAACACTCTGAATCACTAGCCACATTTACATATTCGACCTCTTACTGGATAGCCAGTAAAATTCTTCGTAGAAGCTTCGCCAACTCCACGCAACCGCTAACCTACTCACCAGAGATAACTCACTTGTGGAAATTCCATGTCGACACCTTCCAACGATGCTGCACCGAATACAATTACTACGAAACCAATAAACCATCCTGAGCCTGTGCTCATTCACCAGTTGTACAAGTCCCTTCGCTCCCCATTGACATCAACTAAAGGTGCGACGATACATTCCAATCCAAGTCATGTTGCCTCTATCTTTATATTAAGCAACTCCCTCCTGTCGTATCCAATCTTCCTCACTAGTAGCCAATATTCCAAATTAGTCCGTAGTCCTAGTCACTGTCCACCATGAATCTCAAATCACTCTAAACTTTCCTCAAGGCGTGTAGCTATCCTACCACAAAACCCATATGATACTTTGCCACTCTCCCACTTTTGTCAAACCCTCTCCTTTAATAAATTACTCGACTTCTGTTTCTCACACTTGGCCTTCTAGAAATTTAACTGCAACAAGATACCTCCCACATGTCTTTCCTCATCTTCCGCTTCCCAGTTGTTACCTTAAATCAAAATCTGTCTCTGTAGCACTTGAACCAATAAATCTCTACCAACATTAAAACTCTCCAAAGATCATCCTTCTCGATCCATCAACACTAGGAACATCGATTCGATCCTGAACCACTGCACACCGATCTCTGACAGCCGCTTCCCTGGCACCATTTCACCATACCCTGCCCCAAAAGCGAATTGAAGAAGACCATAACACCGGCGAACTTAACACATTCAGTCAAGGACGACGACACCACATCACAGATGAAAATTTCACCACGCTCAAAAATACCAACTCTTTACTCCATCAACCCAAACCTGAACATTCTTAGTCTGATTGCCTTTCCTCTGCTGGAAATAAAACAGTGAGCCTCTGAATCATGCATTGAGAAAAACCTCCTTTCAAGTCGTTTAGTGCCCCGACGCATGGACAAGCATCCTACCATTATATCAATATTGTGCGATAACAACTCATGAACACCATATCAATCTATGCATAGCCTCAAAACCATCATAAATACAGCTACTGAACTGAAATGACAGAACATCCTTCCGCAAGGCGACGAAATTAGCCCAATTTAATACGTAGGGAGAAACATCCTGCACCACCTCTGCAATGCCATTAAAATTCCCCAATTCCTAATTTATAACAAGCGCTCCATGTCGCATAAGATTAAATAGGAAAGAAACAAAGGCATAAGCCTCAAAGGAATCAAATCGCACGATGAGGAATCGAGAAGGGAAGTGCTCCTAACAGCCTTGTAGCCTCTCGGATAAGTACAGACGTCTTTGTACTGATCCGCAAGACTCTACTAGACTTGTTCATGAATCATGAGACCTAAGTGAACCTAGTGCTCTGATACTATGTTGTCACGACACAAATTCCATTAGAGGTCATGATGGCACCTAACACTACTGTCAGGCAAGCCAACAATAATTGATTAACTTCACTACTCATTTTAGTATTTTTGAAATCATAATTTCCTCCGATTAAAATGTAAGAGATGAAATTTACAAAGTAAATAGCAATATTTTCACATCTACAATATTGAGAAACCCATAAACACCCCCAAAACCTGGTGTCACAAGTGCATAGGCATTAACTAGGAAGT
Source organism: Nicotiana paniculata (assembly GCA_005239505.1). Classification (NCBI taxonomy): domain Eukaryota; kingdom Viridiplantae; phylum Streptophyta; class Magnoliopsida; order Solanales; family Solanaceae; genus Nicotiana; species Nicotiana paniculata. The sequence goes on along the minus strand of MDKI01167661.1, from coordinate 37,501 downwards.
ATGATAAAATACAGCATCTATCCAGAATACAAAATTAGATAGGAAAATGTAAAATAACTCTTATGGAGACTCTGTGTGCTGCGGACTCGCAACACGGGATTCAGCTCACCTAAGTCCCTGCAATAACCGTGCCTCTACGCCCACAAGGCCACTAGACATAAATGCACATGTACAAAAGTGTGCAGCAAGTGTAGTATGAGTACGTAAATCAATGCGTACCCAGTAAGTATCCAGTCTAACCTCGAAGAAGTAGTTACGAGGGGTCGACTCCGACACTCACTATGGGCTAACAATAAAATACTGATATTATAATTAAGCATGGATTGTATAGAAAGGCTGTAAACTCAATAACATGAAGTAAGTAAACAATTCTTTTGTTAAATCTCCAAATTTATTTTCGTCATTTAACATTTTGTATTCTCAAGCAAATGAAGAAATATCGATCATTATTAATTCCAAATGATTTATCATGAGCAAATAATGTCGAGTTCAGTGGCCCGATCCAACATAAATATTTAAACAGTGCACTGCCGAGGGTAGAACGACACGAACCATTGATGCATCTATCTGGTACCGAGGCATTTGGCCCTCTCTACAAAAGAAAATACTTTAACGAAATACAATTTCTCAATAACAGTCAAGTGTTCCATTCACAACTTCAAGTAAGTGAACCCTTTTACAATTCTTTAATCAAATTTCAATATGACTTAAGCAATTAAGTTATCAACTAGGGGAAAACATTGCAAGTATAGCATGATACGGGTCCTAGACTACCCGGAGAATAGCATAATTAGGAGCTACGTACAGACTCTCGTCACCTCGTGTGTACGTTGCCCCCACAAATAGGAGCACATATCAATCAATTCACCTATGGGTTTAATTCCCTCTTACAAAGTTAGAAAAGAGACTTACCTCGCTCCAAAATTTCATAACCGACTCCAAAACCTTTCCAACAACTCAAAACGATGCCCATCTCTCCAAAACTATCCAATAAACGTGAAAATCCATAACTATATACTATAATACTCATTATAATCCAATTTACAACGATTTCCAACTCTGCTCGAGAAGTCGATAAGAATCACCCTCGGGCCCACGTGCCCGGATTCCAAAAATTTTCGAAGATAAACTTTACCCATAACATTACTAACTCAAATATATAATTTATTCCCAATTCCATTCCCAAATTCGTGGTCGAAATCAAAAAATATCCATTTCTAGGTTTTCTACCAAAATTTCAAATTTCTACAAATTTTCATATCTAAATCCATGTATAAACATTGTATTTAACTTAGAAATCACTTTCCTCATAATATATATGAAATCTCCTCTTCAAAAGCTCCAAAAATCTTCAAACCAAAATGAAATATGAAGGCAAATGGGCCAAATCTCGCCTTTAAAATGACACTGCCTTTCTTCGCGATCGCGATCACAAAGGCCAAAAATGCATCGCCTCTAACTTACCCTTCGCGTCTGCTTGGTCGCGTTCGTGGAACTTTGATCACCACCACCTTCGTGTTCGCAGGACCGGCCTTGTGTTCGCGTAGGTCAAACGGCCTCAGTCCCAGCCCCTCACTTCCTTCTACGCATTTGCGTCCCGCCCATCACGTTCGTGATGGCAAATCCAGTAGCCCCCACAAGTCTCCTTTGCGAATGCATGAGTCCCTCCGTGTTCGCGAAGTAGGATACCAAATAGCAGCAACAGCAGCAGCAAATCATTCCAATTTGGTCAGAAACCACTCTGAAACACACCCGAGGCCCCGGGACTCTGTCCAATTACACATACCGGTCCCATAACAAAACCGGTCTCATAACATAACACAAACTTGCTTGAGGCCTCAAATCACATCCAACAACATCAAAATCATGAATCTCACCCCAATTCAACCTTAATGAACTTTAGAACTTCAAACTTCTATATTTGATGTTGAAACCTATCAAATCAGGTTCGATTGACCTCAAATTTTGCACACAAGTCATATTTGACATTACGGACCTACTCCAACTTCTGGAATCGTAATTCAACCCCGGTATCAAAAAGTCCACTCCCAGTCAAACTTCCCAAAAACCTTCAACTTTCCAACTTCGCCAAATGATTTCGAAATGACCTATGGACCTCCAAATCTACATCCGGACGCGCTCCTAAGACAAGAATCACCGTGCGGAGCTATTCTCATACTCGAAATCCTAAACAAACTTTGATAACATTGAAATAAACTTCAAGCCAAATTTATGAAATCCTTCCAAAATACCAACTTTCCACAATACGTGCTGAAACGCTCCCGGTTCATCCAAAACCTGATTCGAACATACACCCAAGTTCAAAATCATCATACGAACCTATTGGAACCTTCAAGTCCCGATTCCGAGGTCGTTTACTCAAAAATCATATTTTAGTCAATTCCCGCAACTTAAAGTTTCCGAAATTAGAATTTCCTTTCCAAATCAACTCCGAACTTCCCGAAATTCAATTTCGACCTCACGTGCAAGTCATAATATCTGAAGTGAAGATACCCATGGCCGCAAATCACCAAATGTCGCGCTAGAGTTAAAAATGACCGATTAGGTCGTTACAGTCATATTATAATTTTGTAAAATTGTGAAGCGTTAGCCTTGAGTGATAATCAATTGACCTCCCTATGCTATTGTGTTACTAGTTACTATGTGAGTTATCCGATTCATGCCATTTACTTGTGTAGTTTTTGTAGTATAAATTCTTTTTTTTCTTTTCTTACTTACTAATTTAGCTTCTTGGTTTTGTATTTTATCATATTATAATGTCGCCCTTATGTTATTTATAATATTTAGGTGGCCGAGAGGTTGGTGATGACTTTTGAAGTGCTTATAATGTGGTAGCCTGAGTCACCGGTATACATTGTACTTGTGAACATGCTAATGACATAAGTGTGGGGTGGTTACCCCTTTGGTCTTTCTTTTTGTTCTAAGTATTGTGACTAATTGTGTTCGTCTTGTGAAGGTACAATGTCCCATCATCTTAGTAATCTTTCCAATACCGATTTCTCTACAGTGGCCTCGAGTAGTAGGAGAGGAGGTAGGCAGGCAGAACCCGCTTCCCTAGTGAAAGAGGAGATGGATCAAATTGATCCTAAGGCTAACATGGTCCTTGAGTGCAAGTTTGACATTCAGGTTGTCCCGACACATTCTAGACATTAGTTTAGGAGTTTTGTCCCTGCTGTGAACCCGGATCCCGAGGTTTCCATTGATGATGGGAAGCTTTCCTGGGAAGTACTCTGTGATCTACAACAACATCCGATCCCTAGGATTTGAGAGTTTATTATGTCCCAATAATGCGGTGAATGTGAACTTGGTCAAGGAATTCTATGCCAACTAGCAGCCCGAGGCTAGTTTGGATGTTGTGTATCAGGTAGAGGTGCGAGGAAAAATGATCGGCTTTTCTTCTCGGGTGATCAACCAGGTTATGGAATTCACAGAGCACTCTCACAAGCTATTCTAGAGATTTCTTCATCGGCCTGACTATTCGGATATCCACTGTCGACTGTGTAGGGCTAATTTTATTTCTACCTAGACGAGGGATACCAATGAATGTCATAAAGACATGAAGAAGGACACCTTCCACCGTCTGGCCAGGGTTCTTCTATGTTTGATCAATGCCAAGATTATGCCGACTCCAGAGTGAGATGGATGTATCAAGGGTGAAGGTTTGTCAGATCTATGCTTTCCTAACCCCGATGGAGTTTGACCTCAGAAAGATCATGCTAGAGTACATGGATAGAGTGCGATATTTTGGGTCCCGCCGATTGTTTTACCCGAGTATGATCATTCGATTGCTGAGGACGCATCATATGGATGAGGAGCCTCAATATGATCAGGTGATTCTGACACTGTGGCCTATTAAGGTCTTTGATGTTATATTCGTGATTGACCCTCGTACTGTTGTTATTGAAATATGGAGCAGAAGATGGTTCGTGTTGAGGAGATATTGCAGATGATATTCACTGATATGTGCCTTCCCGCTGAGAGGGGGGAGGTTGACTTGGCTGAGCTGCAGCAGGATCATCCCCTCTCTTCTATCATACAGTAGTGGTTGGGTTTGGCTGAGGGAAGTGGGCTGCCACCTGACAAGGATGTGAACTCTATGACATCTGATGATGAGGATTATTTGCACACCTTCGAGGGCCTTAGGGAGTCACATTTTTCACTATTTTTCTCTTTGTTTTGCATTGGGGACAATGCAATTTCTTAAGTTTGGGGTGGGGTGCTCTCATTTGTTCGTACTTGTTTGTTTTGACATTTTCATTTGGTGTTGTTTTGATCTATTTCTTGTTAGATAATATTTGGTTGTAATAATCTTAACTCTAGCTTCTAGTTGGCATGTAATAGTTAGTAATTGTAATTATTTAGTTCTGACTCTTCCCAACGATGAATTTCCTCGAGTGTCTTCTTCACGGATTTGAAGTCGAATTAAAAAAAAGACAAAAAATAACATCAAAATATTTTTGTGTAAATCCAAAAATACATCTTTTTTTTCCTCAGATAGTGTAACAATTCCTCCTTGATTTTTCTTTGTGCCGTGGTTTTTTTCAAGAATTTTGCGTGAATTGGGTGTAGTTAGTTTCTTTTATAGGAATAAATAGGTCTTGTGCTATAGTGCTAAGTGGAGATAACTTGTCTTAACTTTGTTGTGCCTTGACAGCAATGAGTGCCTTAGTGTGTCGCTTAAGCTAATTTCTTGACTCGTGTATAAGTGCCTTAAATTATTTGATTTTGACTTTTCTTAACTGCTTTGAATAGAGAGTCGGTATAGATTTGGTCCCAAGTGATTTATGTTCCAATATGTGTGTGAGGTTATTATTGATATTTTGTGCATGTCATTTGATGTCTAGAACTTTTCCCGTATGTTTGTAAAGAAAAATAGTAGTCTTGTTCAGTCTAGAAAGTGATAGAGACATTTCTTTCTTGAGCCAGCTATATGCTTATCACCCACCTAATTGTATGTATCCTAGTTAGCCTCTTCAAGCCTGTAATCCTATTTTTTTTGGTAATCACACTACAAGCCTGTCATGTTGTTGAATTGACCATATATATGAGCCTTTTATCTTTCTTGAGTACTTGTAATTGTTGTGATCTTTTTAAAAGCTAAGTGTAGGTATGGTCGGATTTTTGAGTAGTACTATTTTGAAAGAAAAGAAAAAGTGAGAGCCACTTGTAGGGAGCTGGAAAAAAAATTGCTTGAAGATAAAAAAAATTAGAACTTAGAAAGAAGAAAATGAAAAAAAGAGTTAGCATTTGTACATATTAGGAAAAAAATTATTCTTCCTTGCTAGTGGTAAATCTTGCTTTGTGGTGCTTAAAGAATTGGGAGCTTGGTGTTATTATGTTGTGAAGGTTGGGATTTGGTTCAACATAAGTGTGTGGTTGAATTGTGAAATTCTATATGTATTAAAATACTTAGGGAGGTGTAGTCACTATATCCAAATGAATTATACCCGTCCCATAGCCTACATTACAATCAAATTAAGTCTTAAGTCATACTTGATCTTTGACTAAATGATCTTTGACTAAATGAGCTCAAATTCGTAGACGGACAAGCCAATGGTACATCTTTTGTGGCACATGAATTTTATTTTTTATGAGAGTGAGTGAATTCTTTCTATGGAGAGTTCCTATTGTTCTTGAAATTTATTGTGTGTGGAACTACTCTCTATTTTTGGTGTGAGGATACATTATTTGCGAAGGAAAAGTAATGTCTTTGGCCTCTGTGTTAGAGTAAGTGAACATATTTTGAAAAGTATGTGGTGCTTGTGAATTGAATCTTGAGGCTGAGTGGTTAAGTTGAGTGGCTACGGTGTGGTTCTTAGTCTATTTTAAATATCTTGGCATGATGAGTTAGGAAGGATATTTGACGAAAAAGGCATCTCTATGTGAAGCGTAGTTTGATTTCTCGAGTACGAGCAATAGTTTAAGTGTGGGTATTGATGGTAGGCTAGAAATCTATATGTTGGCCATATTTTTGCACTCTAGTTACTTCACTTTATTCGTGTGTGAGCTTAATTGATAAAGATTTATACTTATTACATGTTTTATGCGTTGTAGGAGATGATTCCGAGTTAATAAGATATTTTGGATCTAAATTTGATAATTTGAGGAATAAATCTGGATATCAAAAAGTGAGAAACAAATCCCACTCTGAGAAAATTGTACTATCGCGTTGCATGGGACGCTGCGAGGCACAGCGTGGCATTGAAACTGAAGATTTTTGACAAAAAATGCTCTTTGAACTTGTCCATCAGCGTGGTGCATCGTGCGCCGCGAGGTGCGCCGCGCCTGTTTAATTTCGCTGACAAATCTTTTCCACTTTGGCTTGGAAAGGGTAGGTTCGTCCGGGCCCATTTTATATGGTATAAATACAACCAAAAATACGATTTTGAGAGGACGTTTGACCTACGGAAGATTGAAAAAGCATTGGAGACTCTAAGGCACAAGAATTCATTATTTTTCCATCAACTCAATACCCGTGTTTGGATTGAATTATTTTTTTCTTACTTAATTTTATCTGTGATGATATTTACTACTGTTATGGAGTAGTTTTCCCTTATGGTTTTGACAGACATGGTGTATTGATGATTGATTAGGGATTCTATTCTTGATAATTGCTTGAATTTATTGATTGAGTTTTGAACTATATTGTGAAGTTGTTCATTATTTTGCTTAATTTAAAGAGGAGTTTTATATTGAAATTATTTACATCTTATGCTCTAATTTAAATTTGTGATTCATCTAGGTAATCAAACAAGCAACAACAACAACAAAAATATAACCAGTATAATCCTACAAGTTGGTTCTAGGGAGAGTAATGTGTACGCAGACCTTACCCCTATCTCTTGGAGGTAGAGAGGTTGTTTCCAAATATCATCGGCTCAAGAACAAAAGGAAAAGTAACAATAGCAATAATAAGTATCAACATCGATATATAAACAACAACGATACAGTAAAATAACTAAAGCGAAAGAAATAACAGTAGGTTCACAACTCCACGAAAAGGAAAAAAAGGAAAAAAAAAAGACTACAAGACTAATACTATTGCCACTAGGATGACAAAGTAATACACCCAGCTAACCGCTAACCTTCTACCCTAATCCTAGACGTCCACATCCCCTATCTAGGGCCATGTCCTCAGTAAGCTGAAGTTTTATCATGTTCTGCCTAGTCACCTCTCCCCAATACTTCTTAGGCCTACCTCTACCTTTCCTCATTCCGACCATAGCCAATATCTCATAAATCCTCATGGGGGTTTCAACGCCTCTCCTCTTCACATGCTCGTACCATCTTAACCTCACTTCACGCATCATGTCCTATCCTAGGGCTAATCTCACCTAATCCCAAATAACTTCATTCCTAATCTTATCTCTCCTAGAATGCCCCACATCTACTTCAGCATCCTCATGTTAGCTACTTTCATTTTTTGGATATGAGAGTTATTTACTGGCCACCACTCTGGCCCATATAACATAGTCGGTCTAACTACCACTTTGTAAAACTTACCTTTAAGTCTATGCGGCACATTCTTATCACACAAAACGCCAAATGTGAGTCTCCATTTCATCCACTCCGCTCCAATACGATATGTGACATCCTCGTCAATCTCCCAATCCCCTTGGATTACTGATCCTAGGTATTTTAAACTTTCTTTCTCGAGGAGAACTTGGTTGTCAACTGACAGTACCACGTCTTTATCATGATTCCTGTCACCAAAATTTCACTCTAAATAGGTTTTGGTCCTGCTCAACTTGAAACCTTTTGACTCCAGCTTCTGCCTCCAACCTCTAGCCTCACATTAACACCATCCCGCGTATTGTCAATTAGGACAATATCGACTGCAAATAACATGCACCAAGGCACTTCCCCTTGAATGTGACGCGTAAGTACGTCCATCATCAAAGCAAATAAAAATGGGAGAGCCAATCCCTTGTACAATGCAATCAAAACTGGGGACTATTCCGAGTCCCCTCCCACAGTCCTCATGCGTGCCTTAGCTCACTCATATATATCCTTAATTACCTTAGTTTATGCAATAGGAACACCGATATGCTTCAAATATCTCCAAAGGACTTCCCTTGGAACTTTGTCATACACTTTCACTAAGTCAATAAACACCATATGCAAATCATTCTTCCTCTCCCTATATTATTCCACCAATCTCCTGACGAGGTGAATGGCTTTCATAGTCGATCTCCCCAGCATGAATTCAAATTGGTTCTCAAAAATAGGCACACTCTTCTTCACCCTTACTTCTACCACCTTCTCCCACACTTTCAAAGTGTGACTCAGCAACTTGATACCCCTATATTTGTTGCATTTATGGATATCTCCCTTGTTTTTGTACAATGGAATCATTGTACTCCACCTCCACTCCTCAGGCATTGTTTTCGTCCTAAAAATGATATTAAACAACCTGGCGAGCCACTCCAAGCCTTCCCTACCCACATTCTTCCAAAATTCTCTCGGGATGTCATCTAGCCTAGTCGTTCTTCCCCAGCTCTTAGGCATATCCCCCTCAACCTCCTCACCTTAAAGCGCCTACAATACCCAAAATTGCGACGAATCTCAGAATGCTACAATTCACCTAGCAAAATGTTCCTGTCTCCCTCTTCATTCAAGAGTTTGTGGAAGTAGGTCTGGCATCTTCATCTATTATTTGCCTTCTCCATCAATACCTTACCTTCTCCATCTTTTATGCACTTTACTTGGTCCAAATCACGTGCCTTCCTCTCTCTCACTTTGGCTAACTTGTATAGCTTCTTATCCCCTGCCTTTAACCCCAAGTTCATCAAATAAACGTCCAAAAGGTGCAGTCTTAGTCGTTGTAACCGCAAGCTTCACCTCCTTCCTAGCCTTCTTACATCACTCCTTATTCTTTCTCGTCTCCACCTCGTATGTGCTCTTTACTAGTTTCAAATATTTTTCCTTCTTGGCCTAAACTTATTTTTTGGACCTCTTCATTCCACCACCAATCTCCTTTCTGGCCATCCAAATACCCCTTCGTAGTCCTTAACACTTCTCTAGAAGCTTCCCTAATGCAGCACGTCATCGTAGTCCATATACTACCCTCTTCCCCCACTACTTCTCCAGGCCCCCATAGCCAATAACTTCTTCCTCAGCTCCTTGGCTTTGTCCTTAGTCAAGGCTCCCCACTTGGTCTTAGGTTGACCATACCTATCCCTCTTCCTCCTCTTTCTCTTAATCTCCAAATCCATAACCAAGAGGCTATGTTGGGTCATGAGGTTCTCACTCGGGATAAACTTGCAATCCATGCATAGACCACCATCACTCTTCCTGAGAAGTAGGTAATCAATTTAGGTCTTGTTCACCGAACACTGAAAGGTGACCAAATGTTCGTCCTTCTTCTGGAAGATTGAGTTTACTATCACCAACTCAAAAGCTGTAGCAAAAATCCAACAGTGAAGTTCCACCAATGTTTCTATCTCCAAAATTGAAGCCCCCATGCACATCGTCATAGCCCCCAGCGGCTGCCCCGATGTGACCATTAAATATCCTCCAATGAATAGCTTCTATATGTGGGTAAGACCTCGCACAAGCTCATTCAAATCCTCCCAAAAGTGTCTTTTGACCTCCTCGTCCGATCCTATTTAGGGTGCGTATGCACTAATAACATTGACAGTCAGCCCTCTAATGACTTTCTTGATAGACATCACCTAGTCATTCACCCTCCTCACTTATACCACAAGCTCATTAAGCTCCATATCAACCAAAATACCTATCTCGTTCTTGCCTGCTACTCCCGAGTACCAAAACTTATACCCATCTACATCTTGAGCCTTAAATCCCACCCATCTAGTCTCTAGGACACACGTTATACTGATCTTCCTCTTCTGAAGAATCTTCTCTAGCTTCTCTTGAATTATTAATTGAACTAGAAAATAGGAAAATATTCGTGAGAAGATACCCTTTAAACGGAAATCATCATTATATTTATAGCAGTCGTTCACAGTGCTTCAATTGTATTATTTCTGGAATTTAAAGTTTAAGTGAAAGAGGAACCTTAACGTCAAGTGTAATCTAATTATCTGGTGAATTCGTAAGAATCAGTGTATTTTAGAAGAGATCTAATTCAAGAATTGGATCCCAAGTTATTTATCTTGCGCCTGTCTAGTAAATGGCCCTTACTTCTCCCACTGATATTTTTGTGTTGCTCAATTCTTATTTTCCGTTATGAATTGATAATTGTTTTAATTTAGTAGTTAATTGTAGTTGATAAATATTCCAATCAAAGTGTAATTCATCCTGGATAGCAATTAACTAAAACTTATTCGAATATTATTTAAATCCAATCCATGAGGGGATGATAATTAAATTATACTATTTTTGACCAGCGAGCATTAATTTTGTGTTGTGTTTTGCACTCGTTAGAGAAGTTAATTTTTTGTATTATTTTGTATAATATTACATAATTTTATATAAAATTATAAAACTGTATATAACGCCTCTTATACACTAGTTATGCTTTTATACAAGGTTGATATATAATTTATAATAAGTATGTAATATTGTATAATAATGTATTGTGTATACATTGTTACAAAATATATATTAGCTATGCAGATGAAAACTGAAAAATATGGATACATAAAATGTAGATGCATTGGGCTGTATTTTTGTGCAAACCTCGCTTTATACTATATAGTTGGGATAACTTTTATTTTTAATTGGAAGAAGAGCTTGGGAGAATAGCATCTTTATGATTATCGATATTTTATCCTAATATTAGCAATTTCGAGATTGCTATCCTACATTGAGAGTGTTAGAAAAATATTTCCGCAATTGTGATATAAAATATTATGGGATTATTCATACCAAAATAAGAAATTCAATTAAACGCAGGATAAAATAATTCTGCATATTATCCTAGATGTTATCTTTTATCCTACAAAACAAACGACCCCTAATAGTGAAAATAATTTTTCGTTATCAGTGTAACTTAACGTATATGTTTACCCGTAAAATGGTACAGTTGAATTTATACGTTGTTTCTAGATAAATGAACTAATTTGATCCTGATATAACAGAAGAATTAGATAAATATGCAATACTTAGCCTTGAGGTGGAGACGAAATACTAAACATTAGTTCCGGGAGCAGGGCTTCCGGGCACCACAACAATAAAATCAAAAAGCAAGAAGATAATATTATATTAAGCTTTGAATAGAGTGTAGCGTAAGTTTTCCAGAAACTCGTGTCCCTTATAATGATAATAGAGTTCACTATTTATAGCTGCACTTAGGAACAAGGTCCTAGGATCAACTCATTCTTTAATGTCAATTATGAGGGTCATTGAAGAATGTGTAACGGCATGCATGAATGTCAAATTCTTTGTAATGGACAGTGTACTAATGTAGAATATTCTTCACTAAATGCTACTGTTGATACCTAATTTTTTCCTATATTATTTCCAAAATGCATATATACTTTCAAAACAATGCATGAGCATCAATTAATATTTTTTCATAACTTTTTGTATTTTTAAAAGGATATTAACTAATTTATTCCATTATTTTATTGTCCAAATATTTACATATTGCATCACAAATGATTTTATAAAAAATTTATTGCTCAATTTTATCACCTATATTTATATTAAGCTTTAATTATTTTATGCATAATTATATTTACATATGTAGGTCATAATTGCAATAACGTTGCAATAATAGCCCATGTGTGCATAATTACTTGATTTTACATGAAAATGACCTTTTATATTTTTATAATATTAAATAATTATTTTAAATTATTTTTCATACACAAATAGCATTTTTATCATTTATTAGCTATTTTTATAAATTAATCTATCAAATTAATTGGGTATTTAACAAATAGCCTCTCTTAAATTGATTTTCGGACCCAGCCCAATAGTTAACCTACCCCAATACCCATAAGCGAAACCCAATTACCCTACCCGTCCGTAACCCGCCCTAGCCTACATCTAATCCTGGCTGTTAATCCCAAAAGATCAACGGCCCAGAACCAACCTTCCATTTTTAATTAACCAACGACCTAAACCCTACCCTCATTTACAAAAATCCGCCGCTCTTCAATTCCCTCTCCTCCTCTCTTCTCTCTCTCACCCTCCTCCTAACCCTAGCCCGCCAACCCCTTTGATTCATGGGTTTCATCTTCGATTCTAGACCTTATCCAGCCTCCTATCACTACTGGTTGTCCGATTTTCATATTACTTTATGGAATCTCAAGAAGCTTGAGCCAGATTTGGCTCAAACCGCTCATGTTCTAGATTAATCTGTCTGTATTCACCCCCATGTCTGTGAGTATTATCATTTTTGTGTTTTCATGGCTTCAAATCTCTGGTTCAAACCAGATTTTTCTCGCCTTTGCTTAGGTTTTACTGTTTCTAGCTAAATCCGTTCAGATCTCTTTGGATCTGAGGCGGTTTGAGTTTGTTCGTTGCTTTTCCTTTAAGATTGTGCTATATTTTCCTATTATTGTCAACTGATTTTCGTTTCCCTAAAATCTAGGGTTTCAATTTGTAAGAAGTTTCTGCAAACAATGTCTTAAAATGTTTAAGTGTTTAACTATGATTTTCTTCCTTTACCTTTTCAACTGGTCTCGCTTGAGTTTCATCTCTATGTCTTTATGCTCTAGGGTTTCATCTTTTTAAGTTTCTACAAAATGTTTGAAAATGTTTAAATGTTAACACTAGATTTCTTCCTTTACTTTTTCGACTGAGTTTCATCTCTATGTCTTTAAACTTTAGGATTTTTCATTATTTGACTATGGGTTATAGTGTTTTGCCCTTTTACTTTGGTTCTGTTAATTAAATTGATTAACTTATTTACTTGCTTAATTAGGGTTCGAAAATTGCTGGCTTGATTTCTGGGTTTTGATTGTTTTGACCGATCTGTAAATGATCTCTGGATTTACTACTTGCCTTATTTAGCCGCAATCTTGTCTACTGATTTACTCCGTGAAAGACTCTCCTTAATTTGAGTTACACTTACTGTCAGTTTATTCTCGTTAGCCCTAATTGATTGATTGATTAATTTTTGCATACCTTATTTGTGTGCCGATTGATTTGCCTGCCTTATTTGGTTTACTTTACTATGTGCTATATAAACCTTTCATTGTTCTGATTTTAAAAGACACGCTAAGACTAAGCTCACTCTTACACTCACGCACTTACACACACTTGAGTTCTCTCTATCACTCTGATTTGCTGCATTGTCTAGCCGGCTGAAAGGCAAGGCTAGACTCTTGGATTCCAATTGCTTTCATCCTCCTGTTTACTTTCTCCCCTAACTGGTATGCCCTAACCTTTGCAATTTCATTCTTTACACTTTTCTTGACTAGCCTGTATCAATTCTGTCCTTCACATGATTATATGATCTTATTTAGTAACACTGTTAACTTAGGACTAAGTTATTTCGAATAATATGAATCCTCTCATAGGTTAGTCTAAGGTTCAATTTGTTTCATGCACTATTTTTTAATTCTATACCTATTCTGAACTTGGCACACTATGAACATGTAATCAGTCAATTTGTTTCTTAACTTCCCTGCCCTGTCTGTTTATTTCATGTATCTGGCCAACTCAATTGTTTTGCCTAATTTCTTCTCTGATAAGTACTAGTCTAAATATTTAACTTCACTAGACTTCAATTTATTTGAGTTATGTGTTTGAGCATGAATTCTGTTTGTCCTCTTGGTGCAATTCTGCCTGCAACTCTATGTTCTGAATCCTGTTTCTTCTGAAATCCCAACGGTTTTAAAACATATCCCTTATCCCTTTTATGTACTGATTTTTTAAAAACCTTACTCCTAATCATTTAGATTCCCAGCCACTCCAGTGTGAGAACTGCCTAGGGTCAACTTGAGACTCCTTTGAACTCTGACACACTGGGGATTGGTTTTCCAATCTCTTGAGCTATCTTCTGAATGTGATTCTGGTGTAAGCATTGCCCTCGGTCCCCTGAGGCCCTTGGGAACTTTGACACACTGGAAACCTTATTCTAATATGCTATGAATCCCTATGTTGTGATCCAAAGCTATTATGTTGGAAGGTTTGGTTCCTAAGTTTATATTGGTCCTATGAAGGCTCCCTATAGTGTAATGGATTCTATTATGCAATTTATTCATTCTGGTTTGTAATAATTTCTGTAATAACAGATTTGGGGTTGATTAGTGAAAGCGGGGTTCCTTCTATTTTTGTTAAATTTGGGTAGAAATCCTGCCTTTAGGTTTAATTATGTTGATCAAGTTGTGTGATTGCTATTACTTGTTAGAGATCCTGCCTATAGGAATTTCTTGATTGTTTAGTTTTGTACTTTTAAAACTCGCATAACTAGAAGTCATGTTTATAGACCCCTTGCATTAGAAATCTTATCTATAGGATCCGTGCATATTTTATAACACACATGCATTAGTAACCATATCTATAGGATTCTATCTGTTTGAACAATAACCTTCCTAGCAAGTTGCTTAAAAGTTTGCCTACATACGACTTAGATATCATGCCTATAGGTGATAAATACCGGTTTCAATTTAGATACCATGTCTATAGGAGATAAAAAATCAGTTTCAAAACCTAGAAATCATGTCCATAGGATTTAAACTAATAAATATCATGCATATAGGGTGAAATCAGTTCTAACACCTAGAAATCATGCCTATGGGAGTTAACTAATTCTGAAGTTTCGGTACCATGCCTATAGAATTCTTTTCTGGTTATCACTTAGGCAAGCCTATAGGATTATTGAGAATTCTGGGGCTAAAAAAGAACTGATATTTAGTACTGCTTGAAGTCTGCCAGATTCAGAGTTTTAACCAAAATCAGTAGGCAATCCAGTAGGTCCCAATACCCATTTTAACAAATTGTTGTCTTATATTTTGTCTATGCTCATCTAGATATCCTGCCTATAGGGTCTTAAACTAATAAAAGTTGTCTGAATTGCGTGCATTTGTTGTTTACTTGTGGAGGTTAACATGGGCCCCTATTCGCTCTTATGTGACGGTCCTATCTTAATTTTTGTTTGTCTCTTAGATTTCTCTTTTTTAAGCATCATAGGTCAGTCTAGAACTACCTTAAATAAAGGTCCTAAACACCTCCAGGACCATAGGTAAGGGACGGGTAGTGCACGCTTAAGGCACGAGTTAGAAGCTATTATAACGCTTAGGTAATAACTGAAAAATATTTAATTGGGTAGTAAAGGAGATGATGACATGTGCGCTAATACTATGTGTAGCACCCCAACTTGGGGAAAGTTATCAAGTATTGCACGGAAATGATCCTATAGGCTAAGAAACTTAGGACCCCTTTAATTTCTTGCTTTAAAATAATGGTTGTCTGAATTGATTTATTTTCCTTTAATGACTAATTCTCTTAATTAAGTTCGGCCGGGACCCAACTTTGTGGACCTCGAGGGGTGCCTAACACCTTCCCCTCAAGGTAATTTCGAGCCTCTACCCGATCTCTGGTGATGCAAACTAGTTTTATGAGTTGTTTGCTTTAGGTGCCCTAATGCACCTTAAAAATTGTTAGGTGGCGACTTTTCTTTTTAATACCGATTACAAAAGGAGTTGTCAAATATCGAAACCCTGATTTCGCGAGAAAAAGGGGGGCACGACAGCATGGCGACTCTGCTGGGGATAAATAGGCTCTTACCATAACGAACTTTCTTTTTGTGAATTTAGTCTTTATGCATGCTTTATTCTGTTAATACGTACGCATATTGTTTCCCTTTCCCACTTTATGTGAATTTAATTGATTATTTTCAAGCATTTATGATTTCTCTTTACTATGCAAACTGACTTGTCTCTTTGTTTTCTTTCTTAAACTCCTTTTCAATTTTCTTAAATACCGCATTTATCATTTTTCTAAACGTGCAAATACGTGACAACGTGCTATTTGTTGTTGCATAAATCATGCTCAAAATCATATTCCACTTGTGCGTAATTAATACCTTAGCAATGCTTGATGAGTGGTTGCGTTATTCTTAAATATCACCCCTTTGAATTCGGAAAGGCTTATTTGCGGTAAAACTAGTCGATCAGCGGTGCAGTCGACGGTTCCGTGCCTTTCCCCCTCAAGTTTTCCGCTTGAGGGTACCAGTCTAGACCTCTATAGAAACCTTACTCTGATTAATTGTACATGCATCATGGTCAAACCTAGCCAGGGTTAATATTTTGTCCACATAATAACCCTTTAAAAAAGCCTTGTCCAAAAGTCCACCGGGGTTTCCATAATCCCAACAGACGCAATCACGATCTGTGCATTTATTTGGAGAAATAAGTGCCAATATGTTAATCACTGATGTATAAATAGTTGAATCTGGAGGGGGAAAGGGTCTAATCTTATTTATTTTATAGAAAATGAGGCACGAAGTCCCCAGGTTCGGCACGGTCCGTAACATACCACCATTGTTGCTAGATTGGTGGGAAGATCTTTCATCAAGTGAAAAAAAGCATGTGAAAAAGGTTCTAGGAAATTTTCCTTCTTTATTGGACATCCAACCGAACAATGTGTTGATTGAAGCCGCCACAACGTTCTGGGATAGTGAAAGATCCATGTTTCACTTTATAAACGTAGAAATCACCCCTCTCTTAGAAGAAATAGGGGGATTCGCTGGACTGCCTTGGGACAGTCCCGATTTATTGGTGCCAGAAAACCGTACCGCTAAGGGGTTTCTGAAAATGATGGGTCTGAAAAAGAACGACGATTTGGAGTGCCTGAAGAAATCCTACATACCCTTTGACTATCTCTATGAACGATATGGTCATAGAAAATCTTATCGTATCTACCATGATGAATTCTCTATCACTTCCTTGGGTTGTATTCACAGTAGGGTTTTTGTGTTCATTGTTTTCCTGGGTATGATAGTGTTTCCGATGCAAGGGAACAGAATTCATACCAGATTGGCCATGGTAACAAAAACCCTAATGGAGGGGATCGAGGGGCAAACATATACCATTGTCCCTATGATCATAGCAGACATATATCGGGCCTTGGACCGCTGCCAGAATGGATTCAAACACTTCAAGGGTTGTAATATAATGCTACAGGTTTGGTTGTTAGAGCATCTCCAGAGAGGTCAATATCGTCAAGAGTTTCCACGAAGGTCGTCGAATGATCATATAGCTTTCCATAACCCTAAGAGAATGACCTATATCCAGACAAGTTTGCTCAACCAGAGAGTGCTACAGAATGAGTGCAGTTTTTTGACAATTTGACTTATGATCAGGTTCAATGGATGTTTGAATGGTTCCCTACTGACAAGTTCATCATCAGGTCTAGGGACGTTCCGCACTTGGTGTTGATCGGGTTAAGGGTCATATTACCCTTATGTTCCCATCAGGGTTATGAGACAAGCAGGCAGGAAGCAACTCATATCGCGGATCGTTAAAATGAGTCATTATAAGGCAAATTTTAAGGATGATGACCTCCCATACAAATGTGAAGCTTAGCATATGTGGAACCTAAAGATTATTGTGGAAAGGGACACCATCGATCCAGACTAATATCACGCAGGGCACGTATACTTTTACCCATCATGGTTGGAGGACTGCATATCAGGAATATTCGAGCCAGGGGTCGGTCGAGGAAACAGAGTCATAGATGAAGCTGCCGAAGCAGAGGTGAAGCATAACAGACTCCGCAAAAGGGTTCGCGAGTCCGAGGTCGAGCATCTGGAACAATACAAGACTGATATGGAATTAGTCAATCGATGGAAGGAAACGGCTACCAGATCGAATGAAAGGTTAGAATATCTGGAGCAGGGTCTTGTGGAGCTAGAAGGGAAGATGAGGAGAAGAGTCATAGACTGCCAGAATGTTGAAGGTATCAAAGGAGGACATCTAGCAAGGGCATACCTGCTGCTGGACATGTGCGACCTGGGGAACCTGATCGATGGAGCCAAGAGAGTCGGGCCTGGAGAAGGTCCTTCTGGAACCAAGTAGATTAGGTTTATTCGTTTTTGCTTTTCAAATGTAATAAGTCCAAGTGCCATTAGTGACTTATCTTATTTAGTGTCGTTTTTTATTCATTTATTTTACATTAATGAAATGAGGCAATTATTGGCACTGAAATTCTCCAAATTAATTTGTCTCTAGGCCTACCTCGGGCACAACGAGGCTCCCAAATTAGGAAGCGAATTTACATTCCCACACTATGTGTTTAAATATTGAAAATACTCTTTTTGGAACCCTTACTGACTTGGTTACCTTTTGCTTTTCTTTCCTTTTTGATTATTCCCATTCCCCAAGGTTGGTTCACACATACTGGTATCACCAGCATATCACACCAGATCCAGAGGCCCTCCACCTCCTCCTCCTCCAAGTGCATCCAAAAGCAAAGGGAAAGCTAAGATGGATAATATAAGTGGTGACAACACCGCACATGCTGAGAATGTGGAAAATTCTGATGGTCGGAGTACTCTAGAACCAAATGACTTGGTTTTGCGGCTAGAAAAGAAAATACTTGAACTACAAGGTGAGCTTGAGCAGGTCCGTAACTTGGTAAACCTCTCCCTCACACTAAACGTCCCAGATATCAACCATCCAAATACCCAAAAACCATCACCTCCCCAGAATGCACCCGACCAACGCCAGCAGAATCATCCCGTACCCCATCAATATACAACCCATCCTCAAAATCCTTTACCCATACCTACACCTCCTCAACATTAGCATCTCCTGATTCAATATCCGCAAAACACTTACCACACTCCTTAGAATAACCCACAACCTATCCCCGATCCCCAAAATTCAACCATTGATCACCATTATACCCAAATTCCCGGCCTTCACCAAAACAACCCCATATATGTGGAAACCTTACCCCACTCTACTCAACCAATCTCATATACACTAGAATCCGCCGAGAAGGACCTTCTCATTAAAAAAATGGCAGAGGAGCTCAGGAAACTCACAAGCCGAGTTCAGGGTGTTGAAAGAGACAAAGGAATTGAAGGTCTAAATTACAAGGATTTGTGCATTCAGCTAGATGTGGAACTGCAGGAGGGTTACAAATCTCCCAAGTTCGAAATGTTTGATGGAACGGGCGACCCAAGGGTTCACTTGAGAACTTACTGTGACAAGCTCGTAGGGGTTGGAAAGGACAAAAGGATTTGCAAGAAGCTATTCATGAGAAGCCTCACTAGAGACGCCCTATCCTGGTACATAAGCCAGAATCCCAAGAAATGGGATAATTGGAACCTCAAGAAGAAACCAACTGAGACTTTCCGTGAGTATGCTACTCGGTGGAGGTCAGAAGCAGTAAAAGGTCAGACCAAGACAGTTCACGCCAGGGAAGTTGGTAATGAAACAGATCTTTCCACATCAAGATGAGGCCAAAGGGAAATTCTCTCCCAATTGGCAAGGTCCTTACATGGTTCACAGGGTATTAACAGGAGGAATACTCACAGAAATGGACGAAGAAATCTGGCCAAAGCCTATCAATTCAGATGCAGTCAAAGATACTATGTGTAAACCATTTTATGCTTCTTCATATGATGTAAATCGAACTACACTCGACCTGATTCCCGTTTAAGAGGGGATATGTAGGCAGCCCTGTGGGTTCGGTCAATATTCAATAAATTTCCATTTTCCCCACAATCAGAAACTGGGGCAGAATTTTGAGGAGGACCCTCAAAATTCCGAAGCAAGTTCAGCCAACCGCAGCATATGGACCAATCAGAAAAGTCATCTAGTTAACTGGGGAAAAATTTTGAGGAGGACCCTCAAAATTCTACGGCAGAAGAAGTCGCAATATCTCTGATTATGTCACAGTTATTGGTTCATATAGCTAATTTCTAAAATATATACTACTATGTCTTTTGAAAATTATGCACGCATGCTTTAGGAAAAGAAACTTTGCTTTAGAAAATGCGACCCTAATAGCTTGAACAAGATCATCAGACAGAGCGAAGCAAATCAAGCAAGCAAAGGCACGAACCAACCTTCCCCCGCAAAACTCACGAATTTTTCTTTGGATGAAGGACTATATCATCATGACGAATATCGTTACAACAACACAATCACTATGCACAAAACACATTGTCATCTAAGAATACTTCGCTCTTACTCTTCTCTTTGTATGAGACTAAGCTCTGTCTCCACCTTGCATAAGGCTAAGAAATTCCTTCTCTTTGCATAAGACTAAGCCTTGTCTCAATCCTGCATGAGGCTAAGCCCTGCCTCTCTATTTTCATAAGGCTAAGCATTGCCTTCTCCTGGCATGAGACTAAGCTATGTCTCCACCTTGCATAAGGCTAAGCACTGCCTTCTCTTTGCATGAGACTAAGCCTTGTCTCAATCCTGCATGAGGCTAAGCCCCGGCTCTCTATTTGCATAAGGCTAAGCACTGCCTTCTCTTTGCATGAGACTAAGCCTTGTCTCAATCCTGCATGAGGCTAAGCCCCGGCTCTCTATTTGCATAAGGCTAAGCATTGCCTTATCCTTGCATGAGACTAAACACTGTCTCCACCTTGCATAAGGCTAAGCACTGCCTTCTCTTTGCATGAGACTATGCCTTGTCTCAATCCTGCATGAGGCTAAGACCTGCCTCTCTATTTGCATAAGGCTAAGCATTGCCTTCTCCTCGCATGAGACTAAGCTCCGTCTCCACCTTGCATAAGGCTAAGCACTTCCTTCTCTTTGCATGAGACTAAGCCTTGTCTCAATCCTGCACGAGGCTAAGCCCTGCCTCTATATTTGCATAAGGCTAAGCATTACCTTCTCCTTTCATGGGACTAAGCACTGTCCCGAACCTTGCATGAGGTTAAGCCCTGCCTCCTACTTGCATAAGGCTAAGCATCGCCTTCTATTTGCATGGGACTAAGCACTTTCCCAAATCTTGCACGAGGCTAAGCCCTGCCTCTCTATTTTCATAAGGCTACGCGTTACTTTCTCTTTGAATGGGACTAAGCACTGTCTTTACATGAGACTAAGCTCTGTCTCCACACCCGCATGAGGCTAAGACCTGCCTCTCTATCTGCATAAGGCTAAGCATTGCCTTCTCCTTGCATGGGACTAAGCACTGTCCCCAAAACTTGCATGAGGCTAAGCCCTGCCTCCCTATTTGCATAAGGCTAAGTGTGGCCTTCCCTTTGCATGGTACTAAGCACTGTCTCGAATCCTGCACGAAACTAAGCACTGTCTCTCTTGCATTATTCTCTTCTCTCGGGCTAAGCTCTACCCTCAACTTCATACAAGACCTAGCCTTGTCTTGTTGCTTCTAGCATCATGTCTTCGCACCTCATGGGATGCAATATCGCCAACTTTTCCGAAGGCGTCATAGTCTGAAGGCACCATCCTCATAGTCGGAAAACAACATGCCATGACCTGAAGATTTCTCAAACTTGCACATCATTATTCAAAGGCATCATGGTTCGGAGGCACCATTCTTATGGCCCGAGAACATCATTTCATGGCATGTGAATCCCTTATCGCACAAGTCATAGCCTGGGACATCATGGTCTAAGGACGTCATCATCAACCGTCCAAATACAATTTTCATGGTCTGAAGGGGATTTGCATAATGTCTAAATTCACGCAAATTTATACGTATGTGCTTGCAGTACATATTCTGATTTGCAGGTAACCCGAGGAGTAACCATTATCCCAACAGGAGCAATCCCGCTCCAGTTCCTTCAACTTATTTTGAAACATGACCACTCACCATAACCGTTTCACATATCCGAAACCGTGTATCCGTCCTTGTGACAACTTCATCGATTTTTTCCGCCAATGAATCCAAAATTACACACGGCCTAATTCCTAAAAGACCAGGGATATGTAGGCAGCTCGAAAACCATAGTGCGGCCTATATCTCTCAAATTGCTCTATTCGGTCAAAATTGGTCATCATATCTTTACCCGACAACTCTTTCATCCTTCCCGAGTAAAGAGGAACAGTTGTTGATATATAATTTTACCCTATATTATTTCTAAAATGCATATATACTTTCAAAACAATGCATGAGCATCAATTAATATTTTTTTCATAATTTTCTATATTTTTAAAAGGATTTAAATCGATTTATTTCATTATTTTATTGTCCAAATAATTACATATTGCATCACAAATAATTTTATAATAATTTTATTGTTCAATTTTATAACCTGTATTTATATTAAGCTTTAATTATCTTATGCATAATTATATTTACATATGTAGGTTATAATTGTAATAACTTTGCAATAATAGCTCATGTGTGCATAATTACTTGATTTTACACAAAAATGACCTTTTATATTTTTATGATATAAAATAATTATTTTAAATTATTTTTCATACACAAATAGCATTTTTATCATTTATTAGCTATTTTTATAAATTATTCTATCAAATTAATTGGGTATTTAACAAATAGCCTCTCTTAAATTGATTTTCGGACCCAGCCCAATAGTTAACCTACCCAAATACCCATAACCCAAGCCCAATTACCCTACTCGTCCGTAACCCGCCCTAGCCTACATCTAATCCTGGCTGTTGATCCTAAAAGATCAACGGCCCAGAACCAACCTTCCATTTTAATTAATTTAACCAACGACCTAAACCCTACCCTCATTTACAAAAATCCGCCGCTCTTCAGTTCCCTCTCCTCCTCTCTTCTCTCTCTCACCCTCCTCCTAACCCTAGCCCGCCGTCACTAAAACCCCTTTGATTCATGGGTTTCTTCTTCGATTCTAGGCCTTATCCAGCCTCCTATCACTACTGGTTGTCCGATTTTCATATTACTTGATGGAATCTCAAGAAGCTTGAGCCAGATTTGGCTCAAACCGCTCATGTTCTGGATTAATCTGTCTGTATTCACCCCCATGTCTGTAAGTATTATCATTTTTGTGTTTTCATGGCTTCAAATCTCTGGTTCAAACCAGATTTTTCTCACCTTTGCTTAGGTTTTACTATTTCTAGCTAAATTCGTTCAGATCTCTTTAGATCTGAGGTGGTTTGAGTTTGTTTGTTGCTTTTCCTTTAAGATTGTGCTATATTTTCCTATTATTGTCAACTGATTTTCGTTTCCTTAAAAGCTAGGGTTTCAATTTGTAAGAAGTTTCTGCAAACAAAGTCTTAAAACGTTTAAGTGCTTAACTATGATTTTCTTCCTTTACCTTTTCAACTGGTTTCACTTGAGTTTCATCTCTATGCCTTTATGCTCTAGGGTTTCATCTTTTTAAGTTTCTACAAAATATTTGAAAATGTCTAAATGTTAACTCTGGAATTCTTCCTTTACTTTTTCGAATGAGTTTCATATCTATGTCTTTACACCTTAGGGTTTTTCATTATTTGACTATGGGTTATAATGTTTTGCCCGTTTACGGTGGTTCTGTCAATTAAATTGATTAACTTATTTACTTGCTTAATTAGGGTTCAAAAATTATGCTTTCCTTTTAAAACTGATATCTCTCTGAAAAGATTTTTACCTATTCTTTCCTTATATGTGATTCGTATATGGTACTACTTTCCTTAATTATATTGCTGGCTTGATTTTTGGGTTTTGATTGTTTTGACCGACCTATAAATGATCTCTGGATTTACTACTTGCCTTATTTAGCTTCAATCTTATCTACTGATTTACTCCGTGAAAGACTCTCCTTAATTTGAGTTACACTTACTGTCAATTTATTCTCGTTAGCCCTAATTGATTGATGGATTGATTTTTGCATACCTTATTTGTGTGCCGGTTGATTTTCCTGCCTTATTTGGTTTACTCTACTATGTGCTATATAAACCTTTCATTGTTCTGATTTTAAAAGACACGATGAGACTAAGCTCACTCTTACACTCACACACTTACACACATTTGAGTTCTTTCTATCACTCTGATTTGCTGCATTGTCTAGCCGGCTGAAAGCCAAGGCTAAACTCATGGATTCCAATTGCTTTCCTCTTCCTGTTTACTTTCTCCCCTAACTGGTTTGTCCTAACCTTTGCAATTTCATTTTTTACACTTTGCTTGACTAGCCTGTATCAATTCTGTCTTTCACATGATTATATGATCTCATTTAGTAACACTGTTAACTTAGGACTAAGTTATTTCAAATAATATGAATCCTCTCATAGGTTAGTCTAAGGTTCAATTTGTTTCATGCACTGTTTGTTAATTCTATACCTATTCTGAACTTGGCACACTATGAACATGTATCAGTCAATTTGTTACTTAACTTCCCTGCCTTTTCAGTTTATTTCATGTATCTGGTCAACTTAATTATTTTGCCTAATTGCTTATTTGATAAGTACTAGTCTAAATATTTAACTTCACTAGACTTCAATTTATTTGAGTTATGTGTTTGAACATGAATTTTGTTTGTCCTCTTGGTGCAGTTCTGCCTGCAACTCTATGTTCTGAATCATGTTTCTTCTGAAATCCCAACTGTTTTAAAACCTGCCCCTTATCCCTTTTATGTACTGATTTTTTAAAAACCCTACTCCTAGTCATTTAGATTCCTAACCACTCTAGTGTGAGCATTGCCTAGGGTCCACTTGAAACTCCTTTGAACTCTGACACACTGGGGATTGGTTTTCCAATCTCTTGAACTATCTTCTGAATGTGATTCTGGTGTGAGCATTTACTTGAGGCCCTTGGGAACTTTGACACACTGGAAACCTGGTTCTAATATGCTATGAATCCCTATGTTGTTCTCCAAATCTATTCTGTTGGAAGGTTTGGTTCCCAAGTTTATATTGGGCCTATGAAAGCTCCCTATAATGTAATGGATTCTATTATGCAATTTATTCATTCAGTGTTGTAATAATTTCAATAATAACAGATTTGGGGTTGATTAGTGAAAGCGGGGGGATTTTCTTCTATTTTTCTTAAATTTGGGTAGAAATCCTGCCTTTAGGTTTAATTATGTTGATCAAGTTGTGTGATTGCTATTACTTGTTTAGAGATCCTGCCTATAGGAATTTCTTGATTGTTTAGTTCTGTACTGTTAAAACTCGCATAACTAGAAGTCATGTTTATATACCCCTTGTATTAAAAATCTTATCTATAGGATCCATGCATATTTTATAACATACATGCATTAGTGACCATGTCTATAGGATTCTATCTGTTTGAACAATAACCTTCCTGGCAAGTTGCCTAAAATTCTGCCCACATAGGACTTAGATATCTTGCCTGTAGGAGATATAAATCGGTTTCAATTTAGATACCATGTCTATAGGAGATAAAAAATCAGTTTCAAAACCTAGAAATCATGTCAATAGGATTTAAACTAATAGATATCATGCATATAGGGTGAAATCAGTTCTAATACCTAGAAATCATGCCTATTGGAGTTAACTAATTTTGCAGTTTCGATACCATGCCTATAGGAATCTGTTCTGGTTATCACTTAGGCAAGCCTGTATGATTATTGAGAATTCTGGAGCTAAAAAAGAACTAAGATTTAGTACAGCTTGAAGTCTGCCTAGATTCAAAGTTTTAACCAAAATCAGTAGGCAAGCCAGTAGGTCCTAATACCCGTTTTAAAAAATATTGTCTTATATTCTGTCTATGCTCATCTAGATATCCTGCCTATAGGGTCTTAAACTAATAAAAGTTGTCTGAATTGCGTGCATTCGTTGTTTACCTGTGGAGGTTAACATGGGACCCTATTTGCTCTTATGTGACAGTCTTATCTGAATTTTTGTTTGTCGCTTAGCTTTCTCATTTTTAAGCATCATAGGTCAGTCCAGAACTACCTTAAATAAAGGTCCTAAACACCTCCAGGACCATAGGTAAGGGACGAGTAGTTCATGCTTAAGGCACGAGTTAGAAGCTATTAGAACGCTTAGGTAATAACTGAAAGACAGTTAATTGGGTAGTAAATGAGATGATGACATGTGCGTTAATACTATGTGTGGCACCCCAACTTGGGGAAAGTTACCAAGTATTGCACGGAAATGATCCTATTGGCTTAGAAATCTAGGACCCCTTTAATTTCCTACTTTAAGATATTGGTTGTCTGAATTGCTTTATTTTCCTTTAATGACTAATTCGCTTAATTAAGTTTGGCCAGCTCCCATGGACCTCGAGGGGTGCCTAACACCTTCCCCTAAAGGTAATTTCGAGCCCTTACCCGATCTCTGGTGATGCAAACTAGTTTTATGAGTTGTATGCTTTAGGTGCCCTAACTCACCTTAAAAATCGTTAGGTGGAGACTCTTATTTTTAATACCCATCTCAAAAGAAGGTGTCAAATGTCAAAACCCTGATTTCGCGAGAAAAAGGGGGGCGCGACAGCTACCGGGTGGCAGGCATTTATTTCATCTTTATGAGTACCATTCTTTCCGGTAACAGACAGAATAGTTGCCTTCGATTTTCAGCTATCCTATGCCTTCGGCTCCATGTGTCACTTCCTTATGCGATCATTTAATATAACATATTTCACCCTATGCAGATAGTCACCTTGCTTTCCAATGATATAACTTTGTGTCACGGGGATGTTGGTAGAAACAGTCTTTTTGGCGGGAATTTCACTGGCCCCCTCTGAAAAACTTTTAACGGTTGATTAGACGCACGTCACTTCGCATTTAATTCCCCGAACACGCGTCATACCACGATTTAGCATAACTTTTGTCGGCTATCAAGGTAATTATGGCCACGAGTTTAGCCGCCTATACCTTTACTTATACATATCAACCTCATTTATTCACACTCATAATTCTCCAAACTCTCTCAAACTCTCTTTATTCAACTTGTACTCAGTTTTTCATCCTTTCTTTAATTTTCTTCATAAAAGAAAAACTTTTCCTTATTTTCTAACATAGAATGGCTTCTTCTTCTAAAAACCTTAGTTCCTCAAAGAAAAAAATCAAAGCCAATGAAGTTGCTCCTCTTACAGTGAGCACCATCATTCCTAGAAGTCTCGTCACAACTAAAGACGTCAAAGAGAAATTTCCTTCAACTAACCCTCATACATGGGCCGTCGGTAGATACCCTTCGTCCATCCGTCCTTCCAGTATTCCTGCTGTGAAGGAAGATTGCCATTGCCAGGATTCAAAAATTATAGCTCCTGATCTGGCGGATCAGCTAACCTTACCAAATAAAGTTTTTACATACTTCTATACGTATTCCTTCACTTTAGGATGTTTTCTCTGAGTGGAGAATTTGCCTCAGTCATTATGGAGTTCTGCCTCCGCTACCAGGTGTGTTTGGCACAAGTGATCCTTCCTTGTGGAGGACAATTGCTTGTCTTCGGTGCTTGTGCCAAGAAACGGGAGAGGAGCTATCCTTAGCTCATGTGATGAACCTCTATTCCCCCAAGGTCTTCTGTGGGGGAATGATTAACTTCAGAAAGCAAGGCCACCATGCACTGCTATCTAGCATGGATGATGATAACGATCATGGGTGGATGGAACGGTTCATTTCATTCACTACCAATGACATCATCCCGGCCTCGGCTCCGTCTTTCCCGAAATTATGGAACCGCACTTGTAAGTATATCGTTTGCTTCTCCTTCGGTTAAAGACCATTCCTCATCATTATTGACTTTTCTTCATTTACCTGTCTCCGCGACTCTGTGGGTTCCCTCTAGGGTTGAGGGTTAGGACCAATGGGTTCAAAAAAATTTGGACGTTACTACGTCCAAAACCCGTACGTGGAAAGAGCTGTCCCTGAATATGAGTGGAAAGCCAAAATTCATGGTAAATTGAACTCATCTTGTCTTTACCTTTTCTCATAAGGAAGTTGTATGATTCTTCTCTCTTGTTGAATATAGGTCTACCCCAGGGTTCAGTTATTGTCCTGGGGAAGCCAATTTCCTTGCTTCCGAGGGCCTCCAAATATTGATTCGGGAAAAGAAAGAACTTACCTTCGGGCGGGATCAACTTTCGATCGAGCAGGACCAAACTGCTGCTCGCCTCTCAGAATTGGAAGCCAAAGCTACTGAGGCTATTGTGTTGGAGGCTCGTTTGTAGCAAGCGAGCAGTAAAGACACTTAGCTAAGAGATTGCCTCGCTGAGGGTTCAATTTGAAGAGGCTACGGCCAGATGAGCTGAAGTTCATAGTGTCGTTCTTGCTGCATCCAATAATAAGGTTGCCTTCGCTGACAGATTAACTAATTTGAAGGCAACCTTAAATTCCAAAACTGAAGAGCTTGCTGCTGCCAGGGTGAAATATGCCCAATTGGAGGAGAAGTATAAGAACACCATTGAGCAAAATAGACTTTTCAGTTGTACTGTCCGCAAACTCGATTCTAGCCTCAAGTCTGTTAGATTTTCCCGGGAAAACCTTTCTACCGAGGTTGACCAACTCAAAGAAGAACTCAAGCACCGAGCGGCTTCCCTTGTTGTTGAAAAAATGTATGTTATGTACATCATAAGGATAAAAACCTTGGAAGAGGATAAAGCGGGTGTCATTGACTTTGATGCCAAAATCGCTAAAGCCCGTGAGTTGGAGTCAGCTGCTAAAAGGGGTCTCCCGACCAGGCCTGATGCTTCCGGTTCTTCTGGTTCTGGTTCTGAATTTTCAGGAACTAAAGAGAAACTGGAGGGTTAAGATATTGAAGGACAAAATAATGAGGGTCAAGATATCGAGTCGGCGCTGGATCTACCTACTTCCCATGAGGGCGCGCATGCTTCTCTTCGTCCGGGTTCCAGAGATGCAGCATCTTAGATTTTCATTTCTTTTCCAACTTTTGTACTTGTGCTATTTTGGCACATTTATCATGAATAAAAACATCTTCTTCTCAAGTATTGCATGAGTCTTTCTGCGTTCCTTTGTTTGGACATTTATGTAAGTTTTAATCTTTGTGTTCTTTCTTGCTTAAGTGTTTTGCACAAGTTTTACTATTTGCATCTGATTATCCAAATATTTGGGTGTATTTTCCCCTGAAAGTATTTGGATTTCGGGCACAAGTTCTTCCAAAATCAACCCTTTTCGTGAAGGTTTTTATAAGAGAGGGCCCTCTTATGTTTACGGTGCTCTTGAAGAGGATGCCACTAGCATTTGAATTACTTGTTTAACTTTCAAATGACAAAATCAATTCATCGTTCAGACAAGAAATAAGATAGAAATAAAAGGACTTCTCTTTATTCCTTCCATTTTCAAAAAGTACATAAGCATTCATTATGCTAAAAAGAAATTTTCATTTCTTGTGGCTAACTTGTACAACTTGTTTTTACGCGGCTAGCCACAGTCCCTAGTCCCGATGATACAACTATGTTTCAGATTTTTGCTTTCCGGTAGACGTGGAAGTTATTGTTGCCATATCTTCATATAATTCCCCTGCAGTGTTCGAATGCAAAGAATGCATATTTGAACACTGGAAGTTTTGCACCTTCGAGGATTCCACTAATGAATTTCTAGATAATCTTAAGTTCGGTAACAAACTTTACTTCCCCTTAGGAATTTATTTTTTCGAACCAAAGACTATCTAACAATCCCTTAGTGGTTTGCACTTGTGAATGGTCGGGTAACCTTTGTTCGGTAGCAAAGTTATCTTCCTGGTAGGAACTTTTCTAACGAGCAAAAGATTATCTAACTGCTCTGTAGTGATTCTTTGCTTGTGTGACTTTTCCATTAAAAGGTCTTATTGCTGCCGTTAAAACCTTCTTCGTAGTATGCTTTCTGTTGCTGCCTTGTTAAAAACCTTGACAGAAAAACCCAAACGCGACAAAAACTGGACGAAGGGAAAAAGAGTGCATCACATATTTTCAATACAGGTGATGTTCTTCAGCAACAGTATCTCTTGAGGTGTGCCATATTCCAGTTTCTTGACAACTTTTCTCCATGTCGGTTCTCCAATTCGTATGAACCTTTTCCGGTGACAGCTAAAACTCGGTAAGGGCCATTCCATGTAGGACCTAACTTCCTTGTGTTGAGTTCCCAGATGTTTTGAGTTACTTTCCTTAGAACCAAGTCTCCCACTTTTAAATAACAGAGGATGGATGTTCGATTATAATATTTTTCTATTCTCTGCTTTTGAGCTGCCATCCTTATATGCGCCAAGTCCCTATGCTCATCGAGTAGCTCCAAACTGACTAACATTTCTTCATTGTTTGCCTCTCCATTTGCTTGGAAATATCTCAAGGTAGGTTCCCCTACTTCCACCAGGATCAAGGCTTCTTCTCCATATACAAAAGAGAAAGGAGTCTCTCCTGCGCTAAGATTTGCCGTTGTTCGGTATGCCCATAGTACTCCAGGCAATTCCTCGGGCCATTTACCTTTAGCTGCTTCCAATCTATTTTTGAGATTTTGTATAATCACTTTGTTTGTTGATTCCGCTTGACCATTTGCGCTCAGATGATAGGGCGAAGAGGTGATCCGTTTGATTTTCAAGTCTTCAAGGAACTTTGTGACCTTTGCGCCTATAAACTGCGGCCTGTTATCGTAGGTTATCTCTTTTGGTATTCCAAATCTGCAAATTATGTTCTCCCACAAGAAATCCACCATTTCACGTTCGACGATCCTCTAATAAGGATCTACTTCAATCCACTTAGAAAATAGTCAGTTAAAATCAAAAGAAATCTTACCTTATCAGGGGCCGGCTGCAGTGGTCCGACGATATCCATCCCTCACTTTATGAACGGCCATGAAGACAGAACTGAATGTAATGGTTCTGCTGGTTGATGTACCAGTGGTGCATAACATTGACACTTATCGCATTTTTATACGAAAGCTTTGACATCTTGTTCCATTCGGGGCCAATGGTATCCTTCCCTTACCAACTTTAGTACTAAGGAGTATGCGCTCGAATGATTTCCACATATAACCTCGTGGACTTCTCGCATAACATAATTAGATTCGGAAGCTCTCAAGCATCGGGCCAGCGGGCCTTGGAAGGATTACCTGAACAATTGTCTTCCTTTGAAGCTATATCGTGTTGCTTTAGCGCGCAATGCATGGGATGCCTTGGGGTCCTCAAGAAACTTCCCGTGCTCAAGATAATCAATGATCTCATTCCTCCAGTCCCAGACCAAATTAGTTGTATTTAGCTCATGGTAGCTATCTATATCCAAAATCGAGTGCATGAGTTGTACTACTGTACCAGAATTCGATCCCTTCATTTCCGTTGAGGAGCCAAGGTTAGCTAATGTGTCTGTCTCTGCATTTTCTTACTTGGGATGTGCGTAATTGACTACTCTCTGAATCGAGCAAGCCACATGAACCTTCATTATGTATTGTTGTGCACTCCTCTTTGGCTTCGAAGATCCCGTAGACCTGATTCACCATCGGTTAGGAGTCGCGTTTGATTTCTGTGACCTCGGAATCTAGTCCCCCGGCTAATTTGAGTCCTGCAATCAAAGTTTCATACTCTGCTTCGTTGTTAGTCAAAGGAACCGTTCTTATGGCCTGCCTTAGGGTTTCTCCCGAAGGCATTATTAATACTATGCCAATTCGGGACCCTTTTACGTTGGAGGCTCCGTCTATAAATAGAGTCCAAACTCTTGATGTCGATTCTAACACCATCACTGCCTCTTTGGTTGTCGGAGGCAGCAATCCTGGACTGAAATCGGCCACAAAGTCGGCCAAAACTTGTTACTTAATCGTAGTCCTATTCCATGATATCTTGGAGGAGGTGTATAGCTCACCTTTTTTCCTGCACCCAGGGAGCACGAAGATGTACAGTACGATCCGCCCACACTAGGTTTATATTCTTTGTCGATGTTACTCATTCGACGGCCCATTTGGCCAACCTACCCGAGAGTTCGGGTTTATGAAGGATATTCCACAGAGTAAAGGTGGTCACCACAGCTATCGAGTGACATTGGAAGTAAGGCCTTAACTTTCCAGCGGAGACTACGAGGGCTAAGGCCAACTTCTCCAAATGCGGGTAGCGAGTTCTTGCTTCCGTTAAAATTCTACTAACACAATAAATGGGAGATTGCGTACCTTCATCCTCAAGGAATGAAACAAAGCTTACCGCTACTTCCTTCAAAGCCTGTTGGCATTCCAGAGTCTATTCGGAGTCGTTCTTCTTTTTGAGTAGCACGAAGAAATAATGACATTTATCTAATGACCGGGAAATAAACCTGCTCAAAGCGGCCAATCTCCCTGTGAGTTTTGAACTTATTTTACGCTTGATAGCAAGTCCGGGATGTCTTCGATGGCTTTAATTTTATCAGGGTTTACCTCAACCCCCCTTTGTGACACAAGAAATCCTAGGAACTTTCCGGAGCTAACCCTGAACGTGCACTTCTCGGGGTTAAGCTTCATGTTATGCTTCCTTATGATGTCAAAAGTTTCTTTCAAGTGCTTAAGATGGTCACTTGCACTCAAAGACTTAATAGCATATTGTCTATATAAACTTCCATGGTTTTTCCTATTTGTTTTCAAACATCTAGTTTTCGAGCCGTAGATAAGTGGCTTCGGCGTTCTTTAGACCCAAAGGCATCACATTATAGAAATATGTGCCAAAATTTATTATGATCGAAGTTTTTTTCCTGATCCTTCGGGTTCATCTTAATTTGGTTGTACCCAGAGTAAGAATCGAGTAAACTCTTAACCCGTGCCCGGCCGTCGCATCAATCATTTGATCGATGTTTGGCAATGGGAACGAGTCCTTTGGGCACGCCTTATTCAAGTCCTTATAGTCTACGCACATGCGAAATTTTTTGTTCTTCTTAGGAACTACTACTACTACGTTTGCTAGCCAGTCCAGATATTTTACCTCTCAGATCGAACCGATATCAAGTAGGCGAGTTACCTCTTCTTTGAAGAATTTAGTTCTGGCTTCGACAATAGGACATTTATTTTTCCTTAGCAGGGGGATGTTGGGATCCAAGCTTAGCTTGTGTTTGGCCATTTCTGCCAGGATACCTATCATATCCGCATGCGATCATGCAAAACAATCAGCATTAAACTTAAGAAATTCAATAAATCCATACCTGAGCTTGGGGTGCAGTCCTGTCCCCAAGTGAAATTTCCTCTCCAAGAACTTTTCAAACAATGCGACTTGATCAAGCTCTTCCATCATGGACTTCTTTGCATCAGTCTCTTCTGGTACCTAGAAATATCTTGGCACCTGATAAGATTCCGACGCCTCTTCCCCCTGGTTGACTTTACTTGATTTGGGAGCAGGCGTCGATTCCTGTAATTGCCATGTCGCATGCTCCTTCCCTTTGCTACCGGAGACCGAATTCGCTTTCATCTCCCTTGGCGCCGGTTGGTCACCTTTTATCTGTTTAATCCCCTCGGGAGTTGGAAATTTCAGTAGATGATGATACGTTGATGGTACAACAATCATTTTGTGCAACCACGGTCTTCCTACGATAATGTTGTAACCCATTTCACCATCCAAAACTTCGCAAAGGGTCATCTTCATCACCCTCTCAGCATTTGGGGGCAGTAGGATCTCTCCTCGGGTTGTCACGCTTGCGAGGTTGCACCCGACGAGGAATTTTGTGGCCGGAACGATACTTACGGTAAGTTTGACTTATTCCAACACCCTCCATGTATAATGTTGGCCGAACTCCCAGGATCCACCAGAACATGTTTGATTTTAAAATCTAATACATTTAAAGAAATTACCAATGCGTCGTTATGTGGTAACAACAATCTGTCTGCATCTTCCTCCGTGAAAGTGATGTCGTCTTCAGCAACTTCCCGGAGCCTCTTGCTGTGGGTTACTGTTACCTTTATCTTTTTTACTGCCGAGAAGGTGACCCCGTTAATCTTGTTTCCCCAGAAAATCATGTTGATTGTCTGGTGCATGGGATCTTTCCTTGCTTTTGAGGGCTCCGTGTTATCACGTTTGCGACCGTAATTATTTTTGGCACAGTCCCTTAAGAATTCCCTGAGATTGCCAGTTTTCAGTAGTTTTTCCACCATTTCACGCAAATGTCGGCAATCCCCAGTCAGGTGGCCGTTCGTCCCGTTGTATTCGCACCATACATTAGGATACCTCTGGCTAGGATCGGACCTCATCGGCTTCGGGAAACATGCTTCTTTAATGTTCCTCATAGACGATACCAACTCTACTACACTGATGTTGTAGTTATATTCTGAAATTCTGGGTATAAAGGATCTCGAGAACCTGATGTTTCCTTGTTCTATAGCGATCTGTTGTTTCGACCACAATCAGTTCTTCTATCGGTAGCGAATCTGTCTTCCGTCCAAAAACCTCTACCACGTCCTTCGGCTAATTCATTGGGCAAAAACCGTCCCCTCGAAGATGTCGAAATCATCTTTTGATTTCTCTTTATTCTTCTCTCGGCCCTTAGCTAACGCCGGGAAGCCGAGTTGATCATCCCCAATCCTTACCTTTGTCTCGTATCGGTTGTGAACATCCGCCCAAGATGTCGCTTGGAATTCGAGCAAGCTTTTCTTTAACTTCCGGGAAACATCGAGACTTATCGGATTCAAACCCTTGGTGAATTCTTCAGCCGCCGATACATCTAGAACAGCCGGGAGAAACATCCTTTCCTTCTAGTACCGGATCACGAATTCCTGTAGCAATTCAGACTCTCCTTGTGCAATTCTAAATATGTCGGCCTTCCAAGCCTGCACCTTTCTGGCCCCGGCATGAGCCTTAATGAAAGAATCTGCGAGCATCTAAAAGGAATATATGGAATGCTCGGGTAACGGCGAATACCACACCAGGCCTCCCCTCGTGAGAGTCTCTCCGAATTTTTTCAGCAAAACTGATTAGATCTCATGGGGAGCTAAAGCATTCCCCTTCACCGCCATTGTATAGGTGGTAATATGCTCTTGAGGTCCGAAGTTCCATCATGTTTCGGCACTTCGGGCATTTTAAACTGCTTCGGGATCAATTCTAGTGTCGCTCTTGGTTTGTACGACAATTGAGTATACTTCTTTGAGTCCGGCCCTTTCAGCACCGATAGTGCACTAGGGATTTGGTCCATGCGAGCGTTCACTTCCCTCACCGAATGAGTTCTCTTTTGAAGGGATCACTTTCGTTGTTGTGACCGGATCCGCTCCCCTCGACCCTATCGAAGTCGACCTCGCCTTCAGGGTGTTGTTGTTGACCCTTTGTGTTGTTCGATTTGCGAGAGCACCGGAAGGAACTGGACCTCGCCCATTCACGTTATTCGAAGCACTCGATAACTCCTGCTTTAGTACTGTCATAACCTTATCCTGCCGTGTGAGATGGCCTAGAATGACCTCTTGTTGCTCCTGAAAGACCCTTATCGCTTCAACAACATGCTCCTCTTCAGCATCATGAGGAGTCCCCTCCCGAACATGTTGCAGGTACCGCTTGCCGCGGACTGGCGTGGCATCATTCTTGCGGGTATAACTGATTGAATCCTCGTGCTGAGGCTGGTCTCCTTTGGCCTCAAGATTGGGTGTGTTGTTAACACCATTATCTGCCCTTTTCTGTGATTTTTTGCTAAGAACAAATAATCAAAGCACGTTAGTAAAAGAGGTAAGGACCAACTTAGTAACACGGCTATTTAGTCCCCACGGTGGGCACCAAACTATTTACCCGTAAAATGGTACAGATGAATTTATACGTGGTTTATAGATAAGTGAATTAATTTGACTGTGATATAATAGAAGAATTATATAAATATGCAATACTTGGCCTTGAGATGGAGACGAAATAGTAGAAACAGTAGTTCCGGGAGAAAGGCTTCCGGGCACCACAACAATAAAATCAAAAAATAAGAAGATAAAATTATATTAAGCTTTGAAAAGAGTGTAGCGTAAGCCTGAAAATTCGTGTCCCTTACAATAATTATAGAGCTCACTATTTATAGTTGCACCTAGAGAATAATGTCCTAGGATCAAGCCCTTCTTTAATGTCAATAATGAGGGTCATTGAAGAATGTGTAACGTTGGACATGAATGTCAAATTCTTTGTAACAGACAGTGTACTAAATGTTGTAGAATATTTTTCACTAAATGCTACCAGGTGGCAGGCATTTATTTCATCTTTATGAGTACCATTCTTTCCGGTAACAGACCGAATAGTTGCCTTCACTTTCAGCTTTCCTCTGCTTTCGGCTCCACATGACACTTCCTCATGCGATTATTTAATATAACATATTTCAACCTATACAATATAATAGTAATTGAGTCTCATTTTAGTTTTTTGTGAGTTTATCAATTAATATTTATCATAAAAAAATTCTCAGTATATACGATGGTGCATATTTGCAAAGAATGTTCATTCATTCATACACTAAAATCTTCAATGTTCCAATTCTAAAAAGTACCTAATCGCAAATAGCATCAAAAACAATGTTGACAATAGTACTAAAACAAAGATGAAAATAAGAAAATGAAGCTAATGGCTATTCTTGTTATATGGTTTCTGTTTGTTAAGGTGTTGCTAATTTTCATTATTGATTGAGGTTATGGGCTGTTTGAATACGAATGTCAGACTGAAAAATAAACAAATCAGCAGATAAGGGAAATAGCAGTGACCAATTCATAATCCAAAACAAAAGGTGACGACGTCAATTATGTTTACTTTAGAAGCAAAGTTCACTTGCTGCTATTAATTTTGAAAATAGACTTAGCTTCCACCTTAAGCAAGAAAAGCGTCATTTTCATTTAAAGCCCAGTCAATTACTTAACACTATAAGAGCAATTTTATAAGCAAAAGGAACTCGAAACTTTCCAGAGTGTAATTCTTATTATTACGCCCAATTATAAGCTAGCAAAGATTGCAACAAATTCTTTATAGATAATGTACTAGAGAAGCTTGTTTTTTTTAATAGAAAAAAACTCAAAACGCATGGCTAGAAAAAGGGGCATTGGTATAAAGAAGGAAAAACATAATTCTTCAATGTTAGAAGCTTAAATTCCTTATTGGAGGATCAAAATTCGAAGTTAATAATTAGTTACTGTTAAAATTGATTCAGCTTAATTCTTTATGCTTAAGCTTTTAGTGTAAACATTAATTTGATTATTTACTTTAATAATCTAAAAACTCCATAGTTGGTCCTTAGAAAGTATTGAAAAAGACAAAGTGGATCTTCTTGATTTGGTGTTATTTGGTTAGATTGGTGATTGGAGATAGTTTGTGATAGTATTTGGGGGCTTTCTTTCAAAATTTAAGATCATCTGGAGCAGATTTGAGATGGTTTGATCGAAATTAAAATTAAGGATTCAAAGAATATTTTGTTGAATAACAGATAAAAATTATACCAAACGAGTAGACTTTGATGAATAATTTAACGGATATGTCGATTGCAGATAACACCAAGCTATGTCAATATGAGAGTTTGGTGAACGGTTAAAGAAGAACAAAATTACACCAATTTAATAGAGTTTGTGTACAATTAATGATATAGGTAGAGTAAATATAACGTAAACACTACCGTTCCGATAAAAATGTCCCTGAAGAAATGGGGGAATCCAGAAGTTATTTTTTAAATACATTCAAAATTGAGAACAATATTTAGGGTGTGTTTGGTATGAAGGAAATGTTTTCCATGGAAAAAATTTTCCTAGAAAATATTTTCATAGAAAATGAGTGGTTTTATCACTTATTTTTCCTTATTTGATTGGTCAGTAAAAAAAAATTTCGAAAAATATTTTCTAGTGTAGACAGTACAAAATATTTTTTTAGAAAAGTACTTTTTTATGGTACTCTTCTC